>SNQJ01S0015623.1:44376-87688 GCA_010110895.2 Picea sitchensis | reverse complement strand
ACAAAGCTGGCTGAGAAGAATAAGATGGGTTCTCCAGGACCATGCTCAGGTCGCTCCTGCTCTCGGTACTCCATGTCTAGGACCATGTGGGCCTCGAGACATGATCTCCTAGTTATCCCTAGATATCGGGGATAACAGTCCCCATTGGTAATAGTTCCTAAGAAAAATGAGAAATGGAGAGTATGTGTGGACTATAGAGCCTTAAATAAAGCCACTCAAAAAGATCATTTCCCATTACCATTTATCGATCAAGTGTTAGACAGTTTGTCAGGGAAGAAATTTCTCTCCTTTTTAGATGGTTTCAGTGGGTATAATCAGATCAAAATTGCACCCCAGGACCAAGATAAAACCACTTTTACTAGCCCTTGGGAAACTTTTTATTATAGAGTTCTCCCATTTGGACTATGTAATGCACCAACAACCTTTCAAAGAGTAGTTATAGGAATCTTTTTTGATAAGCTTAATGACTTTATGGAAATTTTTATGGATGATTTTACCCCTTATGGTGTTTCTTTTCAGGAAGCACTACAAAACCTTGAGAAAGTACTTAAACGATGTATAAAAGACCACCTCTCCTTAAGTAAATAAAAATGTCATATGATGATGAGTGAAGGAATAGTGCTTGGACATTTTATTTCATCTCAAGGAATTCAGGTGGATCCATCCAAGATACAAGTCATTAAAAATCTTCCTACTCCCAAAACCCAAACATAGGTAAGAATTTTTCTAGGACATGCTAGATACTATAGAAGATTTATCAAAAAAAAATCCAAAATAACTTCTCCCATGTTTGTGTTACTGATGAAAAATGTCGAATTCAAATGGACTAATTCTTGCCAGGAAGCATTTAATACACTTAAACATAAGTTATCTACAACCCCTATTCTAAGAGGACCTGATTGGACGCTTCCCTTTGATATATCCTCTGATGCTTTAGATACTACAATAGGAGTTGTCTTGGGACAAGAAGAAAATCATCTCCCTTATGCTATTTACTTCCTTAGCAAGAATATGACTGCTGCTAAACTTAACTATACAGTTACCGAAAATGAATTCTTAGCAGTTATCTATGCTATTAATAAATTTCGACATTACAACACTAGCTACTCTACTCTTGTCCATACTGATCACTCAACTATAAAATATCTAATGAACAAATCTATCAAAAATGCTTGAGTCACCAGATGGTTACTATTATTGCAAGAATTTGATATTACAATTGTAGATAGACCAGGAAAAGAAAATGTAGTTTCTGATTTCCTTTCTCGATCAACACCTGATGATGATACCCCAATAGATGATTCCTTTCCTGATGAATATCTATTTGCAGTATCTGCTCACTCACCATGGTATGCAGACATCTCTAACTACTTGGTTGTAGGAAAGTTACCACCACACCTATTCCACCGAGAGAAAAGAAGAATCATTCAACAAAGTGCTCGGTATAGCTGGATAAGTGGGTGTCTTTTCCACACTGGACTTGATCAAGAAATCCAAAGGTGCATTAGAGAAGATGAGGTTTATGATCTACTAAAAGCTTTTCATGATGGCCCTTGTGGAGGGCATTTTGATGATAAAAGAACAACACATAAAATTCTCAGGATGGGGTATTATTGGCCCTCACTTTTTAAAGACACAAAGAAATATGTTCAAACCTGTGATAGTTGTCAAAGAATGGGCCAACCTAATCATAGGGATGAAATTCCATTAAATCCCAAGGTATTACTTGAACCATTCGAAAGATGGGCCTTAGACTTTGTAGGACCCATTAACCCCCCATCCAATCAAAAAGTTTGCATAGTGGTCTGCATAGATTATATGACCAAATGGGTCAAAGCTAAAGCACTCTATAGAGTGACTGAAGAAGAAATTCTAGATTTCCTATTTGAAGACATCTTCATCAGATTTGGAGTGCTGAGAGAATTCGTTACAGATGGGGGACCTCCTTTCACTTCTCATGGTTTTAAAGCCACCCTTTAGAAATATCATATTCAGCATAGAATGACTACACCATACCACCCCCAAGCCAATGGATAGGTGGAAAGCACAAATAAAGTAATAGAATCCATTCTCACAAAAACAGTGAAGGAAAATAGAAAGGACTGGTTTCACAGGCTCCCTAAAGCATTATGGGCCTACAGAACTACCTGGAGAAATACTACAAGATTCTCTCCCTATGAATTAGTTTATGGAAAAAGTGTTGCCTTTCCTATGGAATTTGAAATCAAAACCTTAAGGACTTCTTTGGCTATCAACCTTGACTTGACCGATGCACAGACAACCAGGTTGCAGTAGCTTAATGAATTGTATGAAAAAATATTAGATGCCATCATTAGACAACTATGATTCAACAACAAAGATCAAAATGGCATGACAAAACTATCAAGCATAAGCAATTCCAAAAAGGTAATTGGGCCTTACTGTATGATTCTCGGTTTAAATAATTTCAAGGGAAACTACATACAAGATGGCTTGGACCTTACGAAGTGGACACTGTTTTCCCAAATGGAACAATAAGGCTCCTCATAATCGATGACTCTAAAACACCATTACTTGTAAATGGTCATCGGCTCCATCTGTACCAATGCCCTATTTCCAAAGAAGATTTTAAGGCCACATGTGTGGCAGACTCTCATTACCTCTTTTTAGAGGGGCCTCCTACCCCTCATTACAATTAATTCCTTTTAATTTTATTTCTTTAGTATTAGATTAGATTTCATTTACTAATAATCCCTGTCAAGAAATAGCATGTTACAATTGATTTTTGCAGATTCTTGATCAAAGCAAAGGCTTACTAAGAAAGGACAATCTTACTTCAAGAAGAGCCAAGCTTCCCCATTGTTGAAACACAATTGTTCAACAACCTTTTGCTCTTTCCCCATTGCTAAAACACCATTGTTCAGAAACTTTTTGTCTTTTCCCCCCATTGCCGAAACACCATTGTTCAACGATTTTTCCCATTTTTTCCCATTGCCAAAACACCATTGTTCTGCAATTTTTTACATTTTTCCCCATTGTTGAAACACCATTGTTCAACAATTTTTCACATTTTTTCCCATTGCCAAAACACCACTGTTTCGCAAATTTTCACATTTTTCTCCCATTGTTGAAACACCACTGTTCAACAATTTTTCACATTTTCCCATTGCCGAAACACCATTGTTCAGCAATTTTTTTCCCTTCCTTCTATGGCTGAAACACCACTTCCTCAATAGTATTTTTCAACATCACCCTTCCAACAAAGATTTTTCTATTCTTTCCTTGTTGCTAAAACACCAACTTTTCAACATTCTCTGTCAATAAGCTTTTGTGCTCTCATACTACATTTTGTCCTTCCAGTAAACAAATCCTTGATACAATTTATCTAACAAATCAAAAGTATCTGCCATGGCTACTATAGAACTATTATGGACAGGCACTATATTCTATTTGAAGTATGAATCAAAAGGTAAAGAAGAGGTATGCAAATTTTATATGTAAATACAATTGAACTATAGTTAATGAGAAGTTTCCAACTCATTATTATCACTCATGTAAAATCATTATTTTAACTATACTTGAAGGGGGGGAAAATATCGAAATCTTATACCATCATTTCACATGAACCAACCACCGTCATTCCTTTTTTTACCATCCTTTTGTTTGTTTCACCACCATTTGCATGCCTTCACCAGAAAAACTCACTCTGCACAGAAGCGGTTACTCGACTCTCTGACGGTGCATTTTACTGAGATGTTAGCTATGGGAGGCCCTGTTATACAGTATGAACCTGCCACGATAGACCTCTTAGAACTATATCCATAAGTCTATCAAATTTTGTTGTAGGCAGGATGGTTGGGTTATTTTCAGAGGCTACAGGGATTTGATCATCAACAGGTTCTTCAATTTGCTCGAAATCTCCAGGAAGATCATTCCATTGTTCAAGGGGTTCGGATTCCAGTTACAGAGGAGGATATAGCACAGGTATCACGTCTCCCTGTCATTGGCATTCATTGGTTTAGCCACAAACATATCATCCTTAATGCCCAGTAGGATTTCCTCTTGCCAGGAGAACAAATTGAGCCTAAAGGCCGGGGTGTCTGACTTAGCTCGTTGCCGCCTCCATAGCCGAAAGTTGCAGAATTTGTCAAGCACTACTTTACCTGTGAAGGCCAATACCAGGTAGTCTACTAGTACGATTTCGTCATGTTGTCTCATTTACGACATGCTAGATTGGTGAACATTCCTTATTATCTGCTCACATGTCTTAAAAATATGTCGCATTACTGTAAAAAGGCTAAAAACTCCTCCCTTTCCCTCACCCATCACTGTCTCTCTCAACTACTTATCCAAAAGGGTTTTCCCCAACAAAACCCTCCCCTAAACAACCCACTCATAAACCCCCAAGAAACTATTGAACATCCTGAAAATTTTCAGGAACAACAACCACAAAACCCTCCAGACCCTCTGGAAGTGCCTAACAGTCCACCTACAGACCCAATCAATCCAATTAACCTTCCTACCATACCAAGCCTGCCCCACATCTTACCAGAATCATCCACTCCTACTTTTCATATCCTTAGTAATGATTCTGATCCAGACAACTCTCCCTGCCCCATCACTGAGGAAAAACCCCCATGCAAATGAAAGCAAATTCCTCTTTTTCTTCCCATACACCTCCAACCTCCCAAATTCTAGAATTTTTACCCATTCCACCCACGGGCACTGAAACATAAGAACCAGAGGCCGAGTGTGTTGTGACATCATCCTTTTCAAATCAAGTAGCTGAAACACAAGAACCAACTACTCATCAAGTAGCTGAAACACAAGAACCAACTACTCTTTCAGTAGCTGAAACACAAGAACCATTTGTTGATATTGTTACCGAGATATAGGAATCAGATGCCCAGGGTGTTGCAACATTACTTTCTCTACATCAAGAAGCTGAAATACAAGAATCAACTACCGATCATGTAGTTGCTCCAAAAGAACCAGCTAGTGCGACTATGACTGTTACACAAGAACCGGTCACCCCTCTTCCAAAACAAACAATGGCTTCTCTCTTACAAGAAAATGAGTCCCTAAAGTCTGAACTGGAAGACTACAAGCAAGAGATAGTCAAGGTAAAGGAAGCCTATGAGAAATAACTTAAATTGTACACCCTAGCTCGCATAGCAACCATGACAGAGGAAAATACAACAGAGAATCAGTGTAGAGAGTATATGTGAAGTCAATGTGGGGACATCTATTATCAATCAATCTACAAAGTAATTCAAATTCCAATGCCAGGATCTTCCCTTGCACCTATGACTTTTGCAGTCAAAGAAGAAAACCCTAATGTTACACAAGAACCAGTAGGACCCTCCAAAATTAAAAATGAACCCTGGCCTACAATAATTGTCAAATCTGAAGCCCCTGTTTTTGTTAATAAAGCTGTACAAACATTGCCTATTGATGAATCTGCCACTCCTATCCAGATCAATACCCACACCTTTGTGGAAAAAGCCACTCATACCCTGCGTCAGCCTATCACTTGCGATGTTGAGACACAAACTCAACCATGGGATGAGCAGGCAATAATGGACAAATGGAAAAAAGAGTTTGTTGTCACATAGGACAAAAGACTGCAGGAACACAGACTACTCTGGCTAAACCATATCTATTCAAACTAGGAATCTTTGGAGCAAGCATGCCGAAAATCTCATGCCCATAAGAAATAGAATAAAGAGATAAAAGGAAAATTGCTCCTGATGTTTGACTTGGCACAAAAGTTGTTGGTTGCAAGGAAACCATCCTGCAATTACTTTTTGTTCGTCATGGAGTGACTTACATTTTTTCAGATTAAATCAATCAAAGAAGGTAGACCCCATGCAGTGTTAAATCCAACAGATTTTGTTAAAACTTTTGCAGAAGCCTCTGCTATGGATCAACACCTCCTCTATGAGGTATATTGTCATAATGAGGCCATCCCTGAGAACCGACAGCTTAACCTTAACCCTCTTGTCAATGACATCTAGATTCAGGCACTCACCTCCTTCCTTAACAATCAGATTATATGGAAGGATGACTTCCTAGCTGCCAAGCATAATGAGGATAACCACCTTCTTTGGATACAGCCAGAACCACAAAATGATGCCACCTTTGTTGCAGAGTATTATCAGTTTTTGAAGAAACTAGGGATGACTCAATACATTCAACAACTATAGACAACAGTGATTCAAGATTGTCAACAGTTCATTAAATCCATAGACATCGCTTCCTTACAAGAAAATAACATGTTTTGGAAACAATCTATTGAGAAAAGACAGGAACACAATCCCTTTAGCCCCACTAATCTTGAGACAACAATCTCCTGGGTACCTAGCTACATCAAATGTGTTCAACAATGTGCTGAAAGATGGAAAGATTATCAGTTTCATTTCCCTATTCTGTGGATGCTAACAGACAAATATCAAGTTCATCATAAGTTTCCCAAGAAGGCCGAAACAATATCTTGGCAAAGGATACAATGCATTCAAGGATTTAGAGCTCCAACAGACAACACTTTCCACAACTACTGCTTAAGTAACTTCCACGCTCAGAGTCGGTATCCAGATTCTAATTCAGATTGAAGTTGCGTGAGGACATGCAACCTTTTAAGTTGGGGGGGATGTTAGGACCCTATAATGTACCTTTTTTTTCACACTTTTTTCTACCATTACATCATTTTTCCACTCACATTTAAACTTACATTATCACCTTACCCTATCTTTCCAAAGGTATACAACGTCTTTTCTCTTTGCTATATGTTTAATCTATTTTCATATAATTTTACATTACTCTCATACTTAATCGTTGATCAGAAATATACAAGTGCTGAAACAGTTTGAACTGCAGATTATCATTGTTGTTTGAAGGCCCGTTGTTGAAATAATCAAAATCACGCAAACCCTGTGGCTAAAACACTCTCCATGGTCTACGATGTTGAAACAACAACTCACACAAGAAGAAGTTGTTACACTCTCCATGGTCTATGATGTAGAAACAACAACTCACACAAGAAGAAGCTGTTACACTCTCTGTGGTCTACAATGCTGAAACAACAACTCACACAAGAAGAAGTTGTTACACTTTCTGTGGTCTACGATGTTGAAACAACAATTCAAATAAAGAATAAGTTTTTACACTAACCACAACAACTGCACCTTGCACCAGAATTAACCATCGCTGCTGCGTGAGACCACATTGATGAAACAGTCAGAATGCAAATCCCGCTGCTGAAACAACCCACGATTTGCGATGCTGAAACAGTATACAACAACAGTAACAGAAGATAAATAAAGAATTTGTTACTGCAGCTGCAACAACTACAACTCACTCAACACCTTTTCAACTATTGTAATAACATTCTATTACGAGAGACCAATATATCCTATTCTAGTATGGAGATTAGACCTGACTAAGAATAGGATTCAGATGTGCACATGTAATTTGATGATCAAATTGTATCGAGGGGATCCTCCTCTTTAAATAAGAGGAAATCATCATTAGAGAGGATCTTCTACTTTTTGGTTAATAAAGGATTTACAAAGAAGGACGTGTTTTACTTCAGGCATTGTAACATGATGCAGTTGACAGATGAATAAAAGATTGTTCTGAGCATTCCTTCCTAGTTCCTTTCGTTTCTGGGGAATCTTGTGAGAAGGGAGGGCCCACCTTCTTTACAAGATTCACCCATTAGCTTTGTAGTGTGTTAGNGTGTTATTTATGTTCATGCCTTGATTAAATTCTATTTTGTTGAAACACTACTTTACTGAACTCTGTCTTGCTGAAACTCTGCTTTACTGATTGCTACATTGTTTTCATATAATTCATGCTTGGGTAACTGTTAATCATTCTATTTAGAAATCTTGTTTGGTGAATTTATGAAAGTGTGATAATCAGGGAGAAGTGTTGAAGATTCCTTCTTGGGGAATAGTGTCTTGTTCTCCGTTAAGAGATAGTTAGCCTTCAGTGTGTGTCAATCATTTCGATTAGTAATGAGTTCATGAAAGTGTGATGACCAGAAACAGGTGTTGAATATTCTTTCTTGGGGAATAGGGTCTTGTTCTCTGTTACAGAGTAGTTTGTCTTTCCTTTTGTAGTATCTTGAAAGATTTCTTTTCTAGGTTGTTATTTATTAATGTAATCCGGGATTCTTTGGACAATTATCTCTTTAAACTTTGAACTTTACAATAGGTAGGTTGTTTTTTTGTAATTCAAAGTAGAACTTCAATTTGTTCAAGGCAAGGTGTGATTAATGTATTTTTACTACAACTCTAGATTTATTTTGAGATTGAGCATATACAGTGTGTGATTACCTTTGAAATAAATAGACTTCCATGGGTTGACAATTTATGTAGCACTTGATTGTTTAGTTAAATAAGCAATTACAGTGACCAACACACCTGAAGAATCCATCAATCAAGAGACATTGATGTATTCCCAATTGTCGATGGCGAGAGAGCCTGCCACTAATGACTGCAAGCCTCAAGGTACTCATAAGACTCTAGGTTTTGTTTCCATAATAAATGGGCTGATATAGATGGAAAGAGACCTACTGAAAGGAGAGCATTAAGGAATCTCTCATTAGTCAGCACGAGGTACAAAGTAGGAGCTTCATTATTTGGTGGGTATCGGAGGAATAACATGTTCACGAACCAATGACCTTGTACGTATCTCGTGTGTGTCATGTGAAAGTGGTACATGAATAAGAGCCTATGAATAACAAACAATGATGAAAAATGCTGAAAAAAGCGAGGAAACCACCAATAAGGCTAAGGCCATCCAAGACAATGCACAAATGTCAATGTGTGAATAGATGTCTTGTTGTCGAACACAAGGGAAACCACCCAGTCAATGGCCAATGATGAAATATTGACTATTGGGTTCAAGGTTACCTACTAATGATGAAAGTAGAGATAGAGTGCATGGTAGGACTAAAGCATCATGTGATTATGAGACAAACAGAGGGTATGGATGACATGCAAAGTCAAGTGTTCTGAGGAGTGGTTGACATAGGTTGATAGAATTCCTTTGAACAAGAGCATGAGACATATGGTGGACTCTGGAAACATAGACCCAATGAAAAAATTATGAGATGAAGGAGGCATCAATGAAGTTATTTGTAGGTGATGGAAGAGTGACCAATTAGTAGAGAAGACTACGTAATGAGCTCAGCTTCCTAAAGCCATGCTAAACCTAAAATTATAATGAATGGACTCAAATAACTTTGTGCTCTATTCGAAGGAAACACGACTGTTGTTGATATAAGATAATACTCCCTTCCTTCCCATCTTTTTCTATTTTTTCATAACAAACAAATGTTATGATACAGAGGAGGAAACGAGTAATGCATGTAAGGAAAAATAGTTCTAGTAGTGGAACGTACCTATTCTCAATGAAGGGAAGTGCACGCGTGAGATGGACACTCAGGGGAATGTTCCCTCCTAGGTATAGGGTGTTAAATTGAGAAGGATATAAACAAGGCTTTGCTTGGTTGAGGATGCAAAACTGTTGAGGCAATAATGCAAAGTGAGAACCGGCTAAAGGCATAATACTGCAAGCAAGGGCATGAGATGCAATCACAACTTAATGCCAAAAAATGTCATTTTTTTATGTGTTTTAGTATACTTTGTGTGAAAAAGGGATAAACTTGTGCCAAGTAGGCATCTCTTCAAAACCAATTTACAAGTGTGAAATAGGCAAGTTCACCCGATGATCTTTTCAATTTTTGGTAATGATTCGGAAAAGAGCTTAACTAATACTCATGATATTTCAAATCTAATTTAACAAGTGTGAAAGGGACAAATCACTCGACAATCTTTCATCTTTTTAGACGAGTCAAAAAAGAGCTTAAATTAAACTCATTTGGGATTCAGGGTATAAAGCCGTATGTTTATGAATGATAAATGAGGCTCAGCATAAAGTCAAGTACGAGTAGTGAGGGACTCACGGTCCTATTAGAAAAATCTCTGCATGGGTACCAAATGCAGTGGGGGATCTATCTAGGGTACCCATGTTCGGTAAGTCTCTACCAGTTGAAAACGTCACAACTTTATAGCATATGGGGGGTTCTATGTCATAACAAATGGGTTTGTACCTAAGGCATAAAAAGTGACAGTTTATAGGATAATGAGAAAATGCATGACAAAATGGATACATGTCCTATATGTTGGGTAACGAATATACCTACCTGAGGTGACAAACGGTCGACATAACATTGAAATCTACAAGAATCCCAGGTTAAAACTGCAAAAACCAACTCGATCAACTTTTGTATTAGTCCATTAGATGCAAGAAATGGTTTAAACTATCGAAGGTGGGTAAAAATAATTTATAAATAGTAATAAAATAAAAAATTACTTCTTTAGGCAACGCAATCACGAGCCATCTAGATTAAGTAATTCTTGTTCTCTTCCTCTTCAAATTAGGTGGTTTAAAATTTTGAATTAGGTCTTAAATTTTTAGTTATTTAAGGAACAAATTAAATATTTCGGTGTATGCGGGCTGGTCTTGATTAGGTCGTGTATACGATGCAGTATATTCTCCTTTGTGAACTACAAGGGTCGTATATTGAGCCCTGCATGCGATTGTGTGTCAAGGAAGCCGCGTAAAGGGATGCAAATGACCAATGTTATGAGTTCTAACTCAAAATTTTAATTGTTTTTTGCATGATGGTGCTTGAATGGGGAGAAAGGGAACATGATAAGGTTGATACCACTTTAGATCGAGATTTGGGGCTCGAAATGGCCTTAAAGCGATGTGGTTTGTATAATTTTTTGTCTCTCAAAGGAATGAGATCCCATGTGACGTTGTTGGAGATGTTGGTGGGTTATTGGGACCCTGATAGTAATATATTCAATATCGATGGGAAACCATTGAGAATATAAGTAGAGGAAATTTACTTTCTGACTAGTCTATCATGTTGGGAGAAGGTTGTGAACCTCAAGTCACGGGAAGTAGGTAGCAGGATGCAGATAAAAGAATATATCGATGCCCACTATGTAGCAGGGACTCCTAAGGTAGAGATTCAAGTCCCTATCTAGGCAATAAACAACCTCAGTCTAAATATCATTGTCCTAGTCTTCACCAGGATCACAGGTTTGGCCTCGTTGCACCAGGCATCGAGGCCTCTCTTGTTCTATTGACTGTGTTATCACACTAAGTTACCTTAGGTCTTTAGCCTTTAGTTTCATCTTTTCCTAATCCTTTAGATTTTAATTTTTTGATTTATCCTTTTAAAAGTTTGTTTTCTTAGTTTCCCTTGATAAATAAAGGCTTAACTCATGAATTATTTTTTGATCCTCACACAAATATTTGACTCGGGAACATCTTTTATGACCTATATTTTGATCCCCTCCATGACTTTACACTAGGATCGGCTCACTCCATGATTAGCTTGACTTGACTTACCACTTTCCTCACTCATGCCTTCGTAACCTTGCCTTGTTGTCCCTTTTGTACTCTGCTAAGTGAAAAATTTACATAAAAAAAAAAAATTATGTTTGGGAACATTGAATTGGTTTTGTATACTTGAGGCCGTTCCATCAGTTGCTTATCCTACAGTACATTTTTCTTACTGCTTTCACTCCTCTATCCTATTAACATAGTTTCGCTATTTCTTTTGGTAAAGTGTTACATACGACAACATATCTATAATTAAGGACCCTTTGTCTCATGGTAACTCAACACTATCCACTATCTTAATCCTAAGCCACTCTAAGACATGTAGTAATAAACACTTAGAGTCTTGCTATCCTATAATGCAAGGTTAGAGGTGTCAGGCCTATAGAAGACTGATCCCTTAAGTGTGAGTAACATTATACAATCTATATGGAGAAATTAATCTTATTCGGAAAACAAAGGTAAAGTGGGTTAACTTCAGCCACTTAATAAAACAATTGCACCTTGAATTTATAGCACGCAGGGGTTAATATACTAGAGGTTAGGGGTTATAATCGTGTTAACAAGGGGTTAATATACTAGAGGTTGGGGATTATGATCATTCGCACACAACTCGTTAGGTAACGACAAGGCCCAACCATTTTGGTGTTGAAGGCAGGGTAGTTGGATCTGACATGAAACAATGTAGTGACACCTTCCTCCAGTTGACTTGCCATCAATTCCCTTAACTCTGATATAGGTGGAAGGAATTATTCCTTAAAGGCCTGTCTTCACAATTTAATACTCCCGGGAAAGTGTCTATTTGACACAGAGCTTGACTGGCATGCTTCCAAGGAAACATTGACACCTTCTCCATAATCACATGGCCTATGTACAAGTTCCTTCTCTCCTTTTTCTCCATTCGGTGGTTACCCCATGCCTTTCACTCTCATTCGACTTTTTGGTTAGGGTGAGAGAGGATCCACCGTCTCAGGGAAATTCGTTCGCTCCCTGGTTAAGGTTTTCTTCTGTGAAGGATAGAGAAAGGTCTCAGACCAAAACCTTTGTTGGTTCAAGCGTCATGGCTGGGGTACATGGTTCAGTCTCTGTGCTAAGTGAATGGAGGTTCTTGGTGATGCTTTCCGATAGTCGTTCTGTGTGGTAATGTTTTCTTTCGGCTCTCTTTTATTTACGTTTTTAAAGAAAACAATCTTCGTGTATCTGGTTCTATGCACAACTATGTTCTTTGATAGTGTCTTCGTCTTTCCGGGGTACTTGTCTATGGTTTTGTGCACAACTCTGTTCTTTGATAATATCTTCGTCTTTTCTAGAGTACTTGTCTGTGGTTCTATGTGCAGCTCTATTCTTTGATAATGTCTTCGTCTTTTTCCAAGGTACTGTGTTAGGAAAGAAAAAGAGTCAAGTTTTGTTTTGTATGGGTTTTGACTCCTATTCTAGTTTCTCCCTATTACTGCACAATACGACCTGTCCGGACCGAGGCATTACTCATATACGAAGTCAGGAACCTAATCGGTTAAACCCCTTCCTATTATTCCTTGTTCTCCTTCGTTGGATAGTCTATTATACCCTTGTTATTTTGTGCCTTGGTTCGGTTAACCCGTGTTATTATCTTTTGGTCTCCTCCGTTTGGATAGTCCATTAAAATTCTTGTTATTATTTCCTGGTCTTTTGTGGATGGATTTAATGTTAATTGGTAGCATCTATTTAGAAGTGAAGTTCTTCCCCTTTGTCGAGCGTGTCTTACTCTCTTCTATTAAGTTTAATGCATGAATGTTTATGTTTTACCATGAATAGTTTTTATGCCTTTTATTCTTTCGGTTGTTCCTGTATTATCCCTTCGGATTATATATTGGTATCTATCACTAATGATGGGCCCCTAGTTGTGCAAGGGTACCCATTAGGGAGGCACAAACACCCTTTCCCCTCTCTTTCTGGGCCCTGTAATGTGACAATAGGAGGCATATATACTATGCTTCAGTTAAGTATTCAACAGGTTTTGTTTTGTCATTTTTTATTCTGAAATTTAAATACTTTATCCTGTTGGTTGTGTTTTAATACCTTTCGTTACTTCTGTTTAGGTGTAGTCATGCTGAAGCATGGGGATGCCCTCCTCGCTTCAATAAAAGGTATTCGGGTTCCTACGCAGTTTCTTAGTTATTTTTCATGATTCAAACCCCGTTGAGAGGTTAATTTCAAGTTCTGGGGTATGCCCCTAGTTGTATAAAGGATTCCTAGCATACTGAACCATCGCACAGTGTGCACTTGGTTTGATTTTGGTAACTAGACCGTTGATTGAAGAAAATACAGTGTTCATTATATCGTGTGTATTAGATCTGTTGGGGTTTGGGACTTTGAAGTATTTTCCTCTGCATAATATAAGTTTGGTTTTATGTTTGGCTATCATAGTCATTTTGTTCCAGAATTGAATCTCATTATTGGAAGTGTAACCCTTTCCGAACCGAATTGGCCATGCACAAGGATTACGCCTAGGGTTTGGTTCTTTCCCAGAATCAATATACTTGTTTCATTTATGTTCCAATGGAAGAAGTAACTGGTTTCAGTTTCACACCTCACAAGTCATTTTCATTTTTTTCTTCAGTTATAAATGTTAAATAACCTTTATCGATCTGCTTAATCATGTAAAAATATCTTTAGTATTGTTTTGGACAAATGTCTCGTATGTTGTCTACCTTCTGTGTCAATTATCATGGTTCAATATGCCCTTAGCAGACTGCTCAGCAGTGATCTAGATAGCTTCAATGCAATTCGTGTACTATTTTATTTATGTTTTCTATTATGGATTATTGTACAAGTTCCTTATAGATCTATGCACTTAGAAGGTTCGATGGTCATCATTATTCATTATGATTCGTGTTTTAATACCTTCTATTTATGTTATCGTTATTTACAAAGGTCTCTGCAGGACTGTTTGGGTCACGTGACAAGGAATAT
Source organism: Picea sitchensis (assembly GCA_010110895.2). Lineage (NCBI taxonomy): Eukaryota > Viridiplantae > Streptophyta > Pinopsida > Pinales > Pinaceae > Picea > Picea sitchensis. The sequence goes on along the minus strand of SNQJ01S0015623.1, from coordinate 73,333 downwards.
TTTATCCTCTGTTCTTGTTTTATATTGATTAAACCCTCTATGGGTCTTCTCGCACGAATAAGACACAGCCTAGTCAATATGACCGAATTTGTAGTTTAACTGTGGGTAAGCCTTTTCCATACAGGGTCTTACCTTGCTGTCATAACCACCTCAATTATGCATGTAATATAAACATATATATATAGATTTACTGTCTACCATTTTATGTGTCTATTGATTAGTACTTTACTATTGTAGAGTATGCTTGTTGGATTTAAGAATGGTATGCTTATTTGTAGAGGCTCGTTGTTTATTAGTAGCATCCATAGGAAATTAAAACAAGAAGAATTTGTTTCACTGTTAATACATTCCATAAATCTTAGTAATTTACCCAGTATTAAATCTATATAAAAAGGTCAATTTCCGTCAATTATTTGGAAGTAAACATTTAGATCTTTCCCACAACATTCGACCAAAAACAAAATCATATAAAGAAGTAAAATGAATTTCAATACATGAACATTTGACTAGAGTGACGTAGAGTTACATATTTGAACCAGATTTTACAGGAAGACGAAGGGAGCAGCCACGTTCCTCCCAACCATAGAACAGGGTAACCAATCTACATGCTCAGTTCACCCCCTAGCCTGACCATGAATCCATGAGGGTCAATTGAAATCTCCTCTCCAGCAATGTCCTTCATATATCGCTAGTATTCCCTTGCCTCACACTAACATAGTAGTGTTCATAACAACAAGAACACAATTTCTTAGTCTTTTCCCTAGCATACTTGGCAGTGTCCTGCCTCCTCACATATGCTCTTTTATTATTTTTGCCTAGGAATTTTTTCCTCTCTTGGGGAATTTTCATAGCCTTCTAAATCCTTGATTTTTCAGGGGCTGCTATTGGCCAAATCATTGATTTTCCACTTGTAACAATTAGCCCAGAGTTAATTTCAATGTGTTCCCCACTCATGGAGTCATGGTCAACTAATTTCAACATGGTTGCTCCATTTGTCCTCCTGCAATCAATATTAAATATTCTTTTCTTTCCTTTTTCATACAAGTGTCATCATCAAGTAGTTAGTTGGGACAAATCAAAACTCTTCCCAACAGTCAAATCATTTATTACAATCATAAAATTCGAAATTCGAAATTGCCATAATTGGCAAAAATTTTCCAATTTTGGAATTTACTAAAAACAAAAAATAATTTTCCAGCACTTTTAGATCCTAAATTATTTTGTCCAATTTCTTTATTTTGGGGATGTCACAGATCCCGTCCATGACTTGACACTAAGATCGAATCACTCCACAAAATGCTTGACTTGACTTACCACTTTCCTCACTCATGCCCTCGTAACCTTGCCTTGTTGTCCCTTTTGTACTCTGCTTACTGGTCAAATCATTTTTTGAAATAGAGCATTGTGAACTCATGAGGAGTTTCTATAGCACACTCCCTATCCATCATCTTCTACCATGATTTGTGGTTACAAAAATGATGTCATATCTTCCTTGTTTTCAGTGCTAGGGTGGTTAAAAGATGATTTTAAGATTTCATATTTATGAGCTCTCATAATGGTTTTTGAATTTTGAAAAAATGAAATTTTTGCACTGCACAAACTACCAGTTCTGACTAGTTGGCAGCAACGCTACTAGATATGATGTTGAGGTGGATTCGGAGGCCGAGGTTTTTATGACTCTTTCCTGATATTTTTTTGGGGCCTTGAACTGTCATATTCCACATGTATTTGATGATTTCCTCCTCTACACATAATTTTCAAGGAGAATTAGCGCTTGGAATTTTGGTAATTATCGTGCGTGCATAGTTGGAGGAGAGCTTTCCCCACACCATCATACCATTTTTTTCCCTACATTCAAACATGTATATCCCACCACCTCTTTATTGATTTTGGAACATTTTCCTGCCATTGCCACTGAGCTCATAGTATCCAAGAAGGTCTTATCCTTTGCATGTGTAGTGTGCTACCTAGAGATGCTACTCAAAGTACATTGTCTCTCCCCTACTTCCTCCGACAGTTCAGTTGGGTTGTTTCAACCCAGTTTTCAAACACCATTACAAGTTAATCCTCTCATCATATATTTTTACGAGTGTTCATACCTGCACAAATTCAAGGGAGCGGTTTCTATAGTCATTTTTAGCTACCTAGCAACCAGTTTAGTTTAAGGGAAATTATTGTAAAGGGAAAGCCTTGTCCATTTGAGATTTGACTCTTTAATCCTCCTAGTTATCACCACTCCATAGCCCTAAAATATCTTATCCTAAACTATGGAGAATCCTCAAATGAAGAAGCCACATAAGGGAGGTAAGGTGGTTAGAACTAAGCCTGTAGACATGCATCTATTCGAGGGAGAGACCGTGGCCAGAGAAGTTTTTCATAGGGTGGGATGCCTCTCTTTCTGTCAAAATATGCAAAGAGGTCATCTTGAGGTGACAAGGTAGATTTCCTTACATTTTGATGTCTTGAATACCAAGGTAGGGGACCTAGAATTTTAGGTTTCTGAGGCCTCTATTTCAGATGCTACAAGCATCCCTATCACAGGTGAGAGATGGTTTAAAGTCATGGCCTTAGATGCAGCCTATGGAAAAGATTTACTTAATCTTGAATATCAATATGATAATTCGTCTAAATGTGTTCCAAGGAATCATTTGGTTGAGCAATTTGGTAGGATATTGAGGATCATTCAGAGGTACTTTACATGTGAAGGGAGGTTAAATACACTAGATATTAGTACCATATAAGGATTCTACTACATTTTACTAGAAAAATTGAAAATAGCATTCCCTGCTATTTTCTAAGGAGCATAGGCAAGATGCCAGACAAGGTTCAATCCAAGTCTAAGGCTGTGGATACTAGCATCTTTCACTCTGGATTGATCAGAATGCTAGTTTATGAAGAGTCGGTTAAGAAGGATATATCATGGGAACATTTCCTTATTTCTTTTCATATGAAGTTGGATATAGTAGCTACTCCTCAGTCACAGATAGCAAGCCCTTTACCATCCACTAGTGCTGCTAAAGAAGGTACTAACAAGAAGAGAAATAGAACAATTATCATTCAAGATCAAGAGCCCATTAAGGAGGTTGCAAGAGCTAAGGAGGAGGCTTATAATTCTCCACAAAGAGACATGCCACCCCCTCCTCCACTAGAGTTAGAAGAAGCCCCCTCTTCTACTAAAACTACACCAAAGAAAGGGAAGAAGCTACAGTTCTTCTGATATCCCTCAACAACTAGCATCAGGGTCGGAAGGCCTTTCACAATATCATGAGCTCTTAAAGAGGTTGTTGAAGAATGGGCCCTAACAAAAGTATCTATCCTACATAAGAAGAAAGATAAGGGCCTGGGCATTGGAAAGCTTGTGGAAAAGAAAGAAGAAATCCCTGTACAGAAGAAGAAAGATAAAGGAAAAGGAATCAAGAAGCCTGTTTAGATAGACAAAGTAATTCCTATGCAACAGGAAGAGGAAACCATGAAAAAATCCTATTGAGACTATTCACATCACTACTCCACCTGGAAGCAAGACATTCAAAAGATTAATCAGGAAACTCAGGGATGCTAGGAAGGAGGTGGCTCATTTGAAAGAATAAGCCATGTCTGACAGGGTTAAGATGAAATAAATCATGGATGGATACAACCACACTCTTGATCTAGCATGGTTTGCATCAAGAAAGGCCCAACCTCTCCATAGATGGCTCAAAAACCTTTTTAGGCAAAATAAAGATTTTCAGTCTCAAAACAAAAAGCTCAAACAAGAGTTGCAACTTTTCCAAGATGAAACAAATCAAAGGAAATTGCATGTATTGGTTGAGGCTACTATTGAAAAGGAGAAACCAACAGGAAAGGAGAGCATATCTCCAGTGAAGAAGCCTGCCACTACTAAAGGGAAAAAGCTTCTTGTGTCAAAGGGAAGTCCTCCTTCTACAAGAAGAGTTGTCAAGTTAATAAAGTAACTGGTGAAAGGTGAACTCTATTTTTGAATATGGACCCTTTTTGAAAAGATAATCTATTGATGAAACACTACATATCCCACCTACTGGATTTTAAATGGATACTATTCAGATTTTTGGTGATCTAGAAAGAGTTAATATTTTTTGACACTAATAGCACAGACATTCCGTAGCACTTTCGCACTATGAAATCGTCTAATTTTCAAATTTCTATCATTATGTTTTATATAATGCTAACTAATTTCCTAAGAATGATGTAGTGATGGCACTACTAACTTCCTATGGTTGCTACTAAATTGCATGCATACACACCAGGATGGCGCTACCAAAATTCTGGCAGAGACCAATTTTTACACAGAAGATACACAGGCTTGGCGCTACCTTTTCAACTTGCCTATTTTTGAGGTTGCACTACAAAATCACAGGAAATTTATTAAAGGCGCTACCAAGTGCACTACTCAGAGCACTATGAAATGATGCTACCAACAGATACCAAAAATCAAGGAGAGTCGAGCTAGCATCTATATGAATGGCTGATGAGGTGGAAGATTGTAGAGACAACATCTGGTAGCATGATGACAGCCACATGCCCTTGAAGGACACTTGGAAAGAAAATAGTTGTGCATCAAAGGGAGATCAAGTCAGTTCAAAGATTGGTTGGATCAGTGACCAACATTTTCCCATTTTATAGCATAAGTTGTTAGTAAAGTTGTTAGAGGGAATAACTTCTTAGAGATTTTAATGGGAAGAAGGCCAGCTCACACCTCCAGTTGTTGCCTCCTCTTTTGTTATAAATAGATAGATGAAATGATTCAATAGGTTAGAAGGTTTGAGATAGGCTCCCTTATACTGTAATATTTTGATGAAGTTGTTGTGAACTAGTTATGTACTTGATTTGAGACATCTTGGTTAATAGAAATCATCTTCTTATTCCAACTTATTTTCTTTTGATGCTAAAGTGTTCATGCTTTGAATGATTCACATGAATCATTGTGGTGACATTATGATGTATGTTTGATTATAATATTATTACGATGTTTCTTTAGTGTCCTTAAACTTTGAACTAAAGAAGATATTGTGTTAAGAGTTTTTCTTCCTTAGGTTGTCTACAAACCTGATGTTTACAACAACCTCTACATTCCTCTCACAAAAGTCTTCCCTCTGTTCACATTTACTCTCACTTAAAAATTGAAGTTAGTCAAGAGATAAATTGCTTGTGCATGCTATCCTAGATTTCTAAGTTATAACATTATCATATTGATTCTTATTCATTTGACCCCTTAAAAACTCTTTTTCATTTACATATAACCTGATGGGTACTGGGCTTGTCTTCCATGCAATATGAAGGTGATTCCTAGTGCTAAAAATGTGTAGTGTGCGAGACCTACGGTGTATGACTGGTGTACCTCACTACTGGCCAATATTAAGAGCCAGTTGACAGAGTGTAAACAAGGGGGTAAAAGAAATTTTGGGTTTGCCTCCATCTTGTGCAGTTTCTTTTTCAAGAGGGTTCCAAGTTTGGGACCTATAATTGAGATTCTCCCTATAGGACCTCGTGATCTAGCCATGGCATGGTGGACTGAGTTGATGAGGTGGAAGGGAGGAAGTAGGGTGTCGACACCCTACAAAGAGGACTTTTTCTACTGGTGGCGGCAACAGGTCATCACTCTGGATGATTATTCCTACGAGGGGATTGACTTTAGAGGAGATCCAGACATGCCACTTCAACTAAGGGCCGTTTATGGTGACATAGGTATGTTAAAAATGTTTTTACATATTACATTTTTTTTAATTTTTGTATAATTAGGACAAAAATATTTTGGATGGTGCTTAAGTATTCACTAGATTTTGTGTGTTGTAGACGTGGGTCCACAGAGGCTAGAGGGTTTCCATCGACATTGACGGAGTAACATGGCAGACGAAGCGGCGGGAGGAGAAGCCAAGTGGGTGCTACAAAACATGCAGGGAAACCTGTTGTGTTTGAATCACAAGATACCCATGGTACAGGTAGAGGATCTTCCTGAATCCATGCAACGAAAGGCGGTTTGTGTACCCAAGGCACGGGTACGACTCTTTCAACATCTTACAAACATTGTGACTTTCTATCATGATAGACATCTAGCACCACATGCGTAGATGTCATGGGATATTATAATATTGGTTGTATATGTATATTGATGGTGTTAGCCCCATTTTGTACTATAAACACCATATTTTTTGAAATATTTAAAAAAAGATCTGAGGTTTTACTTATATTTTACAATGTCTACATTGATTAGATGGTTTTCTTCGCTTTTAATTATTTGACAAATTCCAATCTAAAACAAAGTTAGAATAAACATCAGATACATGATTAGGACTCCTAGGAATATGATAATATGTAATAAAATAAAATTGTTGTTCTAAAATACATACCCATAGGAATCGTCGGAGTAAAGTAGGATCATGCACGTGGTAACAACCTTTCAAATAATGTACTACTAACTGGGCATCCATGCGAACTTCCAATGAACGAATTCCATGTGAGATATCATCACATAAAAGTTATATAACAATGCTATATTTGGCCACGTTATTTGTGGATGGGCCTAGGAACACGCCTTCTGAAGACACCAGTAGACCCTCGGGTGAGTAAACCACCCAAGTGGTGGAAGACAAGTTATGTGTATGACAATTGGCCCCGTCTGTGAATCCTAAGTAGACTGACAACTCCATTGACATATGTCAACCAAGTGAAAACTAGATAAGAAAATTGAAGATGAAAACGAAAAGAGATATATACACTAAATTACATTAGTATACAAAGAGTTTTGCCCAATCCTAGGGATCAAGCATAATATCATTTCATGTAGAGCCCATTTCTCAGTGAAACCAACTTATTCCCTTCATAATATTCTAACCCATAGGATCCTTTTTCTAGAACATGTCGAATGATATAAGGACCGTGCCACATGGATTTAAACTTGAGTTCCCCTAGTGGTTCTTTGTCTTGTTCATACAAGAGGACCAAGTCACCCTCAACATACAACCGAGGATAGATAGACTTATTGTACTGTACCTTGACATGTCATTTGTACTCCTCGATAGTCGTAAAGGAATCTCGACGCTACTCATCGAGACTCTCTAGGTGTATAAGGTGTCACTCGAGATCGAAAGTGTTAGGTAGGAGCATGAATGCCAATTTAAGAGAAGGGATTTCACATTCAATAGGTAAAATGGACTCCAAACTGTGTACTAACTAGAAAGGGGAAAATCTGGTGGAAGTATTGACCGAGGTTCGGTATGCCCAGAGTGCAGGATATAACATGATGTGTTAGTCAAATTTACTCTAACTAACAGTTTTTTGCAAAATGGTCTTGAGAGACTTGTTGACAACCTCCACTTGCCCATTTGACTAGGGATAATAAGGAGAATAATTAGCATGTTTAAACCCCAGCTTAGCTGCTACTTCTTCCATCATCTCATTCTGAAAGTGATTTCCATGGTCAGTGATAATCTCACTCAGGATACTGAACCGAGAGATAATATGATTGAATATGAGGAAGGCTACAATCTTCCCATCAGATTTAATTGTAGGCATGGCCTCGATCCACTTAGTAAATTAGTCTACAACCACGATAATGTGTTTATTCCCCCCATCCAAATTTGGGTTGACATCGATGAAGTCCACCCCCAACTTGGTGAGGGGATTGATGGTAATGAATGGATGAAGAGGGGTTGGATGTGATAATATTTTCCGAGTGAACACCTAGCAGGGGTGACACTTCTTAACTGCTTCGATATAATCCTTAAAGATAGTAAGCCAAAAATAATCGACTCACAAATTTTTTTGGGTTGTCACAATCCCGAATAGATGACCACCACAATCCCCACTGTGGAAATCATTCAAAACAGACTCAGCTTCTCCATGAGTTAAACAATGATGCAAGGTATCAACTATTCCTCCATGATACAAAGTGTCACCAATGATAGTATGTTTCTTAGCTTGGTACCTTATACGTCATCAGTCATCTCGTGAGAGATGTTGAGGGAACTTCAAGTTATTAATATAGAGAACAATGTCTCTATACTAGGGGTTAGATGAAAAGACAAGAAAAATGTGTTCATCTACAAACAAATCAACATGGATGACGTCCTCATCTAATCATGGAATATCAAATATTAAATCCGCAAAGACTAGGGATTTCATGGATTTCGCAGAAGCGAAATCGAGATCAATCTCTTGTAAAATGAGAATCCATTTATTATATTTCCCCCCTTGTGATACATCGGGTAAGGACTTATTGAAATGGATTGACATCAGGAACCACCATAGTCTTACAAAGTAATATATAATGATTCAAACGCTGGACTTTGGGAATGGCAGCCAAAGCTAGATTTTCAACGTGAGTATAATTAAGTTCAGGACCAAGCAAAGTTCGACTAAGATAGTAAATGACATGCTCATGGAGATCATCATCCTCCTGAACCATAACCATACCAATCATATCCTCGGATGTGACGATATAAAACAAGTAATATCTAATTTAGACGGGAGGCTTCAGTAGAGGCGTCAATGCCAAATCTTTCTTCAAAGCATTGAAGGACTCATGAGCTCACTCATCCCAGATGAAAGGGGTGTCCTTCTTCAATAGGAACATGAAAACTTTAGTGATAGTGGCATAGTTCACTATAAACCTACGAATAAACTTATATTTCCCCTATAAACCCTGAAGCTTTCTAACCATGCACGAGGGAGGAAACTGAAGTATTGCCTCAACCTTAAGTAAATCCATCATGATCCCAATATCAGAAACTAGAAAAACTAAAAGACGACCAAACTTAACGCAAAAGATGCATTTTTTAGGGTTGAACTGGATTCTATAGTAACAACATATTTCAAAAACAAGCCAAAGGTGAATAACGTGATCCTCTCTCTTACAAGAGTGAGCAGTAAGATAACCAAGGTAAGCTTTGACTATGTGCTTAATATCATGAAAAGAGAATGTCATGGCCCGATGAAAGGTTGCTCCTACATTTTTAAGGCCGAAAGACATCTTTCAGTATGCAAAGGAACCCCAAGGGAAAATAAATTTTTTCTTTTGTTGATCCTCGAGTTTGATTTGAATTTGATTATACCCTGAAAATCCGTCCATAAAATAAAATTCCTCGCTTTCCACACACTCGTTGAGAATCTGATCGATGAAAGGTGTGGGAAAGTTGTATTTTGGACGAGCCTTGTTCAGGTCATGGAAATACATACATACATGAATGGTTCCTTGCTTCTTATCTATAGGAATGGCATTTGATACCCATTCGGTCAAGGGAACCAGGTAGATGAAGCCAACATTAAGAAGCCTCTCCACCTCTGTCTTTATAGTAGGGGCCTTTCGAGGGTTGATAGCTTTAATACATTTATGAATAGGCTTGGAATCTAGATAAGTTTTAATCTCATGTTCGACAATACTAGAGTCGATCCTTGGCATCTCTTCATAGGACCAAGAAAAAACATCTTGGAATTCCTTGAAGAGCTTGGTGTAGATCAAGATTTCTTATGGAAAATAATCTGCACCGATATTTACATTTTCAACCTTGCCAAGTGTACGAGAGATGTCGATCTATATGGTAGGATAAATACTCACCATGTTTCCTTCAGCATAAATGTTGTGCGTATCAAGTGGAACTATGGAATGATCGACTATCTCACTCAAAATAGATTGAAAGTTGTCTTGTTCCATTCTTTCGAGCTTTGGGAGAAAATAAGATCGGTGATGCATATCATCCCAAGGTTTGTTGCAACCATTCATGTCTTTGATGATGGCTTCGTCTAAAGGAAAAGTCCCATCGATGAAATCATGTGAAAAAGACAACTATATGCCCCACATGGACCTAGACACGAGATCCTCCTCATCTGTCGGTGAGGGAATATGATCGGGATCGGTAGAAGAGCATCTTGATAGACAATCTTTGTTGCCAATAGTTGCATGGCCATCCTAGCATGGGACTGACCTTTGCAAAATGATGTCAGGGAAGATAGGGTCCATGGATCATTAAAACAAGACATGTGGAAAGCAATGGACCTCCCAGTCGAGACAGGCCTACTGGACATGTCATAAATGTGATGGTTCGATGTCGAGAAGTCAAAAGTACCCATAAGGGAAGAATACAGTCTAACACCAATATTCTCAGTTGCCAGCTGATAATTCTTAATCACACAGATCAATGGTCCAAGAGATGAATTAGGACTAGAGTATGCAAAGGATAACTAATTGATCATCACAATCTTCCCTTCATGAGGAAAACAAAGTGTACAAAAGATGGACGACAGGACGGCGATCATAGCATAAGTCCAATTGCAACCTAGTAGTAGCTTATAATCAAGAGGTCCATCAAATACCTCTACTTCCACCTCTACTGTCTTCCCAACTAACTGGAATGGAAAGGTAGGGATAATACCGTGAGGGAAGAAGGAATGACCGTCGAAATTAGTCAAAATTTTCAATGACTTGGAAAGGCTTGGAGAACCGAGATCTTTCCAACAAACTAGGGACATCACACACATAGCAACAACTTCATCAACAATCACATGTTTGATGGTATACTTTGAATACTTCACATTGATTTGGAAAGCCATGTGGTAAGGCAAGCGAGGCTTAACGTTTGTGACATCAAATTTGATCATCTTTTAGTCGTTGGGCTCCACAGCTTCTGGAGTAGAGAGTAAGGCATTCCTCTATGAAGGAAACGTCTGGAGTAACTCCAAAGCTAGCGTCGCACAAGGGGTTTGGCCCAAGTTCTCAACAATAGAGTAGTTATGGGTGGCTCTAGCATTTGGATTATGGCTAGAGCGCTTGAGTACCCCTTTCAGAATATGAGGTGGTGGCTCTGGTTTTTCAATCTGTAAGGTCGTCTCTGGATGAGGAGGAGATTCTATACAAGGACTAGTTTGTTTAGAACTATACTCTCGAGATCGAGTGGCTACATCAATTTTTGCATCAACCATATTGATACATAAACGGTCTCCATCTTGCGACTGTTGGTTTTGACCTCGACTAGCCTTATTTTCATCGTTTAAGGAGCTTGAGGCTAAGTGTTTATTATGTGGGAATGTATTAGTCAGCACGACGGGTGATTGAACTAAAAGGCTCGCAACTTCTGCCAGTTTGGGGAACAAATGGGTAAGGTGATCATCTGTGCAAAGATTATAGGGAAACTTCACCTTAGATTTTTCTCATTTTCCCTCTCCAACATTACTACCCATCTTCTCATTATTGTCCTTGACTGAGCATATATCAAATCTAACTGTTGGGCCTTAAAGATAGCTTCTTCCTCAATGGTAACCCCAGAAGTAGCAACGTCCTTCAAGATAGGAGCGTGAAAATACTTAAGAAACCATTCTAAAAGAAAGGCCGAGGGTATAGGGGTCTTAATCAACCTCTTCTATGTATGCCACTCCTGGATATGGTCCGAGATATGATTGGCAGTATCATGGCGTAAAGTTGCAACAATTTTAAACAAGCATGATAACAAATGGGAAACTACAAGTGGTTAAGAAATACCATCACCAACTGACTAAAAGTCCCATGTGCCCCCCTAGGTATCTCAATATACCATTCCATATCAACTTTGATAAGGGTGCGTTGAAATAATATCAAATGAATAGAATCATCATTAAGGGAGTTTGATGAGCACTAAAGGTGAAAGGTAGTGACGTGATCACCAAGATCCTCTCCATTCTAACCCTAGAACTTCGGGATGTCCAAAGGAAGTTTTGTGGAGACCGGGGGCCATGTAGGATCATGACTCACAGGTTCATTCATTAACTTAGCCAATTCTGACAGATTAAGCATGGCGAGAAAAGGGAGACAGGGTTGTGACATCTAGCCCCAATCTCCCGGGAAAGATTGTGCTTGCGGATTTGTAGGCCATCCATGGTTCTAGTAAACACCATGGCCCTATCCGGTATTATAAGGCCCTCCTCCAGGCTGATTCATATAAGATTGGTTCGACATCATTCTAGCTGGAATGTTCTGTTGAGGGTTATAGAAATTGCCCCCAGTCAGATTAGATCCAGGTTGGCGGTTTCCCAAAGTGTGAAACTGACCTACTCTAGGCTAGAAATTGAAATACAGAGGTGGATTTATCATGCCAAAAGTATTGGTCATAATTTTCGCTGAGGGGGTAGGATTGTAGGACATAACTTGAGTTGAAGCTTGTTTGCCAGGTTGTTTATTCCACCCAGAGGTAGGAGGATTGGACCCAAGGTTAAAAGCAAGCATACCTCCCATATTAGGAGTCGTTTGATGGCTTTGATATTTACCAAATGAAAAAGGAGTGTAGGGAGGTGTACTGCCCCCAAGCCCAATGCTAGTATAAGGGCCAACAGTTGGGATGGAGTTTGAAAACTACAAGGTGAAGTTAGTCATACCATAAGGAAATGGACTAGAATCCATGGGGATGGACTGAACATTGTAGCTTGGTGAGTGGCCAAGATACCCAAAGGGGTTCGAAGTGGTAGCGTGAGCATTAACTATAGGTCATGCCATAGTAATGATAGGTACCTCTGGAAATACAACCATAGAGGTTGTAGGAGTTGAAGGGGTGCCATTAACTATAGTGGGTATGGGACTCGAAGGGCTCCCAGAATTCTGAAGACCAGGTTCAATACTCATCATTGTAGAATCACAATTGTGAATGGTGGATGTGTTTTTACCGCGTATAATGACTCTACAACTTTTAGAAGACAAGGACATGAAATCCAGTGGTAACTATAACAAGAGACAATACCGTTGGGGAGGGTGGTCTGACTCCACGATGACTTAAGACTCTAAAGATAAAAAATATATCCTAAGGCCAACTAGTAAGCAAAGATCACACCAAAATTCAAACAACCAATATGCATGCAAATAGGGTAAAGTGGTTGAGTGGCCTCTCTCCCTAAAGAAGTTATTTCTCACCCAAGAGGGGCCTAAGACTCCCTGCTAAAGATCAAAGGTAACATAATCTGTTATAAGGGCCCACATGGTCTTAACAACCAGTCGGTTGGATCCCATCGGAGAGGTAATACTCCATAAAGGTTGTGTGTTGTACGACCCCTATCTGACCTAGGGTACCTATAGAATAACCCCTACAAGTAACCTATGAGACACCTAAGTCAAGCAACTAATAAACCAATGTATAACCGATGCACAGGAGAGCAGTCGTAAGTTAGGTTCGCTGTATGGGCAGGGTAGAAAAGCCTGAAACCTTGAAATCACCGCCTCTCATGGAGGTAAAGGAACTAACAAGATCCTGAGAAATATCTCTGACACTAGGAAACTATCAGGCGATATCCCTTCAATCGAATTCACGTGACCTAATGATTAAATCTGATGTGAGCGGAGCCTCTTGATATTGCCAATTATAACATGGATTTCTCCACTGCCTGACTCAGACACATATGTTGATTTAATTGCCTTAGAGAATTTTACTCACAAAATCCTATTCCAAGCCACTAAATCCTAGGCTAGTTTGTGCACCCAAGAAAATAAAAGCGTTACTAATAAATTTTAAGTTATGACATTGATTTTATGGTCGTGATTACTCAAAAAGGTATGGTGATAAAACTCATGGTGTTATCACTCTGCAAGAAAAGTAAATATGAAAATAATGCAAAGTCCTAAATTTAACTTTTAATGTATGGTATGCTCCTAAAAGTGATGCAATTTTCAAATTCAACTCTGCAATTCAAAATTAAAAATGAAATATTTCATTGTATGCACTAATATAATGATAAAAACTCAAAAGACAAAAATGCCAAGAAATGAAAAATGCCTATCTTTTTTTTATTTTCAATATATCGAAACTGAAAAATGCATGGAGTGAAAAGTAACTTGATATATATCCCTACTATGGATAAAAAAGAGATAACTCAAGAAGGATATAAAGAAACGAAACAACCAACCCAATGTACAAGGACAATAAAAATGAAAATATGAAGAGAAAAACTTTGCCCAAAAATTCAACCAAAAGTGGGTTTCCTGTCATCCCAAAGGCACTCAAAAGGAACTACAGGGACCTAAGAAGGTTCAAAAAGCATCAAATCCCACCCAGCAAACACCAGACCAAACAAACAGGCAAGGAAAAAGGGTGTACGTGACCGTTTGGGTAAGCAAAGAATATATACGCAGCTTGCAGTGAGATAGCCTACGTGTATACGCGACTGTCAAGGGAAAAGACACGTATATTCTTTGAAACAAGGTTAGGCAATGGAGAAAGGTTGAAAAATCATATCCAGAATGAACAATAGATTTCAAGCAATGATACGATAAGAACCACAATAGAAACGAGAGCAATCTAAGGAGAAAAGTAATTCGAACCCTAAGAAAGAATATTTTTTCCTAGTATGGTCGTCAATTATGTTACAAGGAAAATCTCTCTATGGCTAGGGTGAACCACAAGAAACAGGTATGATTGCATAAATCGACTCAATTTCGGCATATGCTATATAAATTAATGTGCGAGAGAGATAAGAAAGAGGCCTACCTTGTCCAAACGTTTGATAATGTCCATTGTTGAGCACTTCAACCCAAAGCTTTATACCTGCAACGAGTTTCCAACAAACAAGAAAAAAAAGAATCTAGTGATAATATAAAAGGTTAGCACATTAGATAGCATAATCCATTAATATACAAAATAAACATGCCCATGGAGAATGATTCATAGATTTGCATGATATCAATTAGACAGGAAAGGAGTATTTCTATTAATAAATGATTAGGATAAGTGAGAATATTACAGACTTCCGTGTCAGCACGTTTCATAACCAAGAAACTGACTTCCTTCCAACTCGGCCTGCACCACTTCAATCCTCCACCAAAGGCAAGCTCATGTAAGGGAGACAAAGAGGTTCTCCATCAATAAGGGAAGATATTTGGGGCCGAACACTGTGTTCAGACTTAAAAGACAAAGGGATGTAGACTCAATATGAGGTAAATAATTCCTCCAAAGTAACTCTGCTCTCAAAGTTGAATTTTCTCCTCTCTTCCATAGCTCGGAATTGGCTTCTTTATAACCTTCAAAATGAAAATGAAGGGCCGAGTCAGAACGTTTCCAGTATATGGAAGGCCAAGGATCAGATATCTCTTGTCGTGACATGGAAACCCGACATTTACTTTTGATTTTCTGGCACAAATCTCGATGTATGTGGGTTGTAGTGGAGTAGCCAACATATACGATTGTTGTATAGCTTGCAAGGTGTGTACAAGTCGAAAAATATTTATTTTTGTCTCTGGATTGATAAATCAGGGAAAGTAAGTGTGCATCGGGGAATGGAATAAGGCCCTCTCTACAAGATTGCATGGGGTGAGGCAAATCTTTCTCTAACAGGCGGGGGATCGCTAGAAATTGTTGGTAATTCAATTCCAATAATGTGGGATTGCTAGAAATTGCTATGGATGGAAATATCAATGTAGAAATGATATTCAAACATACTATTTTTAATTTATTCCTAAATTAATTTAATAAATTTAATTTTAAATTAATTTTATTATATATAGTATGTTTTACAATTTAATATTGAAAAAAGTGTAAATTATATATATAATTATATACATTTTTATATTATTTTTGGAGATATTTTATGTTGAATTTTTCCTAAAATTAGGTGAGAAGTTGTTGGGTTTGCATAATTGAGTGACTAAATCTCTATAATCCTAATGTCTCGAATCCTAGTGTCTCACTAATTTTTCAACATGCTAAATACATGTATGCATTCAAAAATACAATTTAAACAACATAAAATTGTGATTCCTTCGAGATTTATGTCCCCATATTCGGACAAAAACTAACCAAAAAATACAACTCATAAACTCAATATCAACATCATCATATCATAAATCATTATAGATTTTATACAAAATTAAAAATATAATAGTAATTAAAGTTTTATAAATCTAAATAATATATACATATATAGACAAATATTCTTATCTTTATTAATAATTATTAACTCACAATAAATTTTATATAAAATTAAAAATTACTAATAAATTAAAAAAAATCTAAATAATATTTAATCACAAACTTGTGTGTATATGAGATGACATTATTAAAAACAAACTATACCTTATTAGTACATGCCCTTTGGGCTGTCGGGAGTCATTGTAATCGATTTTCCTATCTGTGCACAAAGATCGATGAAAAAAATATTTTACCCAAAGTTTTTACAAATCCATACCATTTTATTTGGAAAAATTCATTTTTATGTTATGTTTTGATCTTTGAGGTTTTATTTGGCCTCTTCCCGAGGAAAAATCCCATATATTCGACCAAAACAATAGTTTAAAATATAGGTTGACTAGTAATTTAGTAGTTGGATATCAAGTAATACTAGATATCAATCTAGCATTACTTCATAGCATTAAATGTTTTCTTGGTTTTTCCATTCTCCATATGGTTTTTTGTCAACTCCCTTTGTCCATATCGTTTTTTGTCAACTCCCATTATGATATTGATGTTGGGATATGGATTTCATGTCCAATAGCAACTTCCTGTCAGCAGTTCACTGTCAACTCCCTAAGCTCGAGGTTGTTGAGCTTCCACCTACTCGACCATGAAAACTGTGTTTTCATATACTCTTAAAGAATATAGACCTTACTTTATATACCTCCTACCTCCTTACAGGCATGTTGCAGAACAAGTCAAGTTGTTGGCTCTTGCAGGTCCACCATTGCTCTAGGTGCTATCCATAGAATCAAGTGAGGTGAAATTGCATATACTAAGTGTGCATTGAAAGTGCTAAATGAATTGAAATTAATTGAAATTGTGTATACTTACTGTGCATTGCAAGCCCTCGAAATAATATTTTTCTATCGGGTAGGGTAGGAGGGTCGTGGAGCTGGGAAGGAGGGTCGTGGAGCTAGGTGGTGGTAAAGAAAGAGCCATAGGTCATATCGTGTGATATTCTACTGAATACTCAAATCAGAATGCATTCTTACGCCAACTGTGACTTTAACTTTCTCACCCATTCAACTTAGTTGTGTGGATTAGTAGCTTGACCTGGACGATCCCTCACACGTGACCCTCGAGATCCATTGAAAACATCTCCAACAGTTGCTCTGTCAGCATCACCCATGTCTTGCAAAAGATTTCCCAAAATGTTGTTTTGTTACTCCTTGTCCAACAATAAACTACAGAACTTCTCGATCACAAGTAGTTTTCCTGTGAAAATCACTCAATTTATCGATGAAGGGAATTTTTGGTAAATACAAAGTCCATGAGACTAAGACTAGAATTAATCCATTCTTGGGTCTACCTTTGAGAGAAACTGGAACCGTTGCTATCGAATTATTTGTCTATGCTGCTACTTAGACTCGACGAGTTACTGGCTTTGATGTTAAGTAAAAAAGGTATACTACCTTTAGCCTTCACTGCGGATGTTATTCCTATTCTTGGTAAATTGTATTGCCTGAGCTTTGCAGTGGGACATGAGTGCCCAGTTCTTACAATTCCATAGTTAGAACCTATTCCAAAGCTGACAACAATTCCACTTGTTTACTGCTTGGTTTAATAAGTAGCAATTCCTATAGAGACTGAAATAATACCTCTCCAATTCCAAGAGCAGAAAACCCTTAGTAGCATATACTCTCATGAGGAAGACTGAGAATTGATTGAGACTTCGCAGGCGGTGTTACAGGGAACAAAGCTCTATACCAAAACCCTTGCTATAAAGAGAATTGTTAATCTGTGGCTTGCTCCAACCCTGCTTGCTCGAACAAATGGAAAGTAATTTCACACATGTGCAGTCTCTGCATGGAGGAAGACGCTAGGGAATGAATTATATTAACACATCTAATTTGTGCATGGAGCATGGAGCCTGTTCGGGCAACGATTTCAAAGAAGGTAGTGGTTTCGAACAATGTGGAATAAATACATAACGACTTCGGTCAAAAATTAGGCATGTCTAATGCCTATTTGATCTAGGTGCATATAATATTTTTAACATGTCTAATTTGTGCATGGAGAATGGCGCTTGTTTCTGCAACAGTTTGGAACAATGTGGAATAAATACAGAGTGGTTTCGGTCAAAACCTGGGCACGTCTAATGTCTGTTTGATCTAGGCGCATATAATCTTTGAGGCCAGTTGGTTTAGCTTCTTCATTCATTTAACCATAAAGGAAGGAGTTAGCCTATGTTGTAGTCAAACGATCGTGAAAGATCAAATTTATTATGCAAAGAAATCCTAGTCTCATCGATAATCCCCATAGTTACATTTCAATTGCAAAAAAATTGTCGCTTGCCATATCTACTTTATAATTACGAACAAGGATATATGAAAGGCTTTAGCCAAATTGATTATCTTGCGGTTCAGGAGACTTTAATTTTGCAATAAAATGCTTATGTTCGAAGTTAGTCATTGCAAAGTATTTATTTCATTATTTTTTAAGTTAGACATGGAAAGTATTCCTTTAGAGTGGTTATGTTTTAAGTTAGTCATTGCAAAGTATTTATTTCATTAATTTTTAAGTTATACATGGAAAGTATTCCTTTAGAGTTATGCCTCATTTCCAACCTCTTGCATGGTCACTTCTTCATTGGCATTAACAATTCTTGTCAGCAAACAATTCCTATCAGCTAACTCGACCCTTGCACACCGTGATTGCAGATTATAAAAACTTTACAAAGTTAAAAAAAAACTGGTTTAATACAACATGATTACTGGGAAGGATCAATCCACTATATGTAAGCCACAAAGACATAACAATTTTTTAACAAATCTGAATCAAGGGTTGTGATAATTTTTATTTTCCAAAACTTTATTAAAATCAGCCACAAAGACATAACAATATGTTAACACATCTGAATCAAGGGTTGTGATAGTTTTTATTTTCCAAAACTTTATTAAAATCCTTGAAAACATCTATTAATGTCATCCTAAACTTTAGGATTAACTTTGTAACATTTTCTTTTATGAGTATTTTTAATAAATAAATTAAAATTGCTACACTCTTGTCTTTGCTCTGATAATTTTTATTTTCCAAAACTTTATTAAAATCCTTGAAAACATCTATTAATGTCATCCTAAACTTTACAATTAACTTTGTAACATTTTCTTTTATGAGTATTTTTAATAAATAAATTAAAATTGCTACACTCTTGTCTTTGCTCCCATAAGTTGCTACATGCATGTATAGGCAATGTCACATGCATATCTAGATGCTGCTACAAGTATTCATATCTTGATGTACACTCTTGTCTTTCCTCCCATGAGCTTCCACATGCATGTAAAGACAGTGCCACATGCATATCTAGATGTTGCGACAATTATTCATATCCGGATGTTGTTGCAATATTCATAACTTGAAAATTATGAAGGTAAGAGCTCACCTGTTTGATTGTGTCATTGATGATCTTTCCCTTAATGCTATCTTTTTCCCTAAGACCATGTCTAGTGTTCGCATAGCTGTGATGAGTGCAAGAAGATTAGCCTATTGCAAGTGGAGTGAAAACAATGAGGTTTTTCTGAGAAAGGAAGTAGGCCCAAGGTTAGGGCAGCAAGTTGTGCTTCCAGAAGTCATATTTGTTAGGAGAAGTCGCGACAGTGAGAGCTTAGCACTGAGAACAATTAATTGTCACATCTTCACCAGATTGGCCAGATCAAATTGATTTTTCATTGGCATTTTGGTCATCAAAGTCATTGCAAACAATAGTATGATAATTCACCATTGTAATAGCCATCACTGGATAAGATCCCTATCATCATCAATGGAAATCAATTTGGAAATGATTAGCACAACAACATATATAATAGAAAGAAGGATATGAGGGAAAGGAGCAGAGCGCTATTCAGTAGCACCTGTGATAGATCCCCGATAGTACCATACTTAGCACATCAGCCAAATCTTCAAAGTCCACATACTGTTATATTTGACATCAACTACAAGGGTTGAATGTCGGAGATAGATCACAAATTGGTGGGATCCTTCATCGCTAAAGTATAGATTTGCAACTGAATCAAAATAATGAGATGGTGGAGAGAGAGCAACGACAGTGGGGTCTGTCCTTAGAATCGTTTCTTGGGTTGTTGGGGTCAACAGTACAAGCACTTTTCGTACCAACACTTCAACCTGATGGATCTACCCTTGTATCCAATGGAAAACATAGAAGACAATACGACGGTGAAGAATGAGTAATGATAGTGAGATCTGAAGGAGCAATCACCCACCTCACATAGCTAAGGTTTTTTCTATGTACTTATACACGCACCGGTGTGGAAAATATATTGACCCTACTTCCTCATAAATCCGATGAGTAGCATTACAACAAATCAGAAACTTGAATGAGCGATGGCAATGAAGACCTCACAGGAGGAGCACACACTTAGAGGATCTTCTTCAGCATTTCAATCAGTGAAAGCGTGACCATTTTCATAAGTCAAGGGGGGAAACAGAATACAAATTCAGCGCCCTACTTCATTATTTCTGTCAGCTTCCGCTGAAGCAATTGAAGAACCAAGAAAATTAAAATTTGCATCGTTAGCAGATCTTTAGTACTCATTCCGTTCATAGCAACACTCAAAACCAAAGAAACAAGAAACACTACTACCTACATACATTTATGTCCAATACTAAATCTATTTTAAAACCCTAAGAAATAATTAGGAACCTTTATTTCTTTTTCATAATAGGGCCCTTCTCAATCCCACTTGACGTGCCCAACAACTACCTACACACATTTATGTTCAATAGTAAAGCTATTATAGAAAACTTTCTGTGGTATTAAGAAATATCCTTTCACAAGAAATTTGAAATTTTATTCAAGTTGTTATATGCTTTAAACTACTTAAAGGAAGGGGCTTGCGTTTTTGAAGCTCCCCTTGTTAAAAAACAAATCATATCCAAAAAGTCTAAAACAATAATGTTTATCATTATCAATAGTTATTTTTAACAATTTACAATGTTAATTATAAATTGCAGGATAGCCAACATTAACATTAAATTTATTAACTTTAATTATTTCAATTAATGTTAATTAAAATAAATTTACCATCATTATAAAAGAATTTAAAAATATTAATAAGTAGAGAATTAAATTCGAAAGAAGGTCTAATGATTTTTTTAGCAGACCTTTTTTAATTAATTTAAATGCAAAGGCTACAAAATTTTCGTAATTCAAATACATGTCCTCCTGAGTATTCAAGAGTGAGATTATCGAATTTCAAGTACAATTGTACAATATGTTAAATATAATGTAACCTCAATAGCTTAAATGTACACTGCGAGTTGTCCTAGCTAGTTGTACTTTCATTTCTTGATTTGCTTGAGCCTATTTAGCTCAACTATTTCCCTTTGCATAGTACTTCTTCATTAACTCTTCTCATTGTACTTTCTCCTTACATTCTTAATATACTGAATAGTATTTTCTACTTTGTTCTTTTCTCTTTACATTTCTTGCTTCACAATTTATCGTGGTATCAGAGTTGCAGTAGTAAGCCTCTTCACACAGGCTGGAGAGCAACACGATCCTCACAGCGCAGAGCTTACATGGATCACGAGAGCACGTGACACAGTCTTTTCACAAGGCTTGGAAAGCTGTCTGTCATCCTCTCAAAATATCATCGTAGGAAACTCCCATGAGGAAGAAGAGCGCTATACGTTCAAAAGATCGACGAAGTAGAAACAAGAGAAAGGAGAAATTTTAAATAATCGTGACAATTTCAAGATTCGTCAAAGATTCATGAAGAAAATATTTAGAAGGCAGAAAAATTGAAGAATTCAAGGTGATTTGTTCAAGTTCAAGAAAGATTGTTGCAGAAGGCATAATCGTTTAAAGATTTTCAGAAATATCTCTCATACATCAAAGATTGCAGTGGAGAATAGTAAGCTTCAAAGAACTCATGAAATTCTTTCAAATCTTTGAAAAATTCACGATTTTTTCTTCGGCAAGAAAAAACCCTTGCAAAGAAAGAAAATATCACATCAAGGAGCAAAGAACAGTCCTTGCAGCCATAAGATCCATTTTGCGAATGTGTATTCAGTGAAAATCCAGTTGAGAAGTGACGAGGAGAGCACAGAAAAGGCAAAAGAATTACAGTCGTTAGATTTTGCGTAGACGACCGATAGTCATCGTATCCATGAGAAAGTGCATGAGGTTTAATCCTCTGGAGAACACAGAAGAAAAGCTAACTTGCGAAGTGAGAAATTCTGAAATCATCTAGACCATCCATCAAGGAGGACACATGGCTAAATCTAGACATTTTGCTGACTCGCGGGGTGTAAAGGTCAGAAGACTATCCTGAGAATTCGCAAATCATGAAATCTTGAGTCATTCTGGACCGTTGGATCGAGAAATATCATGAGTCATCGATCAGACTCTATTGCAAAATTGGGAATCGAGAGTTGGATGAGCAAAGGAGACTGCACTCTAAACCCCGATACGCGAAATCCTAAATCATGAAATCCTGAAATAATCTGGACCCTCCATCTCAGAGGACAGGTGGTAGCAGATCCAAGTGCCATCAAAATTTTGGCATTTTGGAGTTCGCGGTTTGGAGAACGTCGTGATGAGAGTTCAAGAGTCGTGAAATACAGATTCGTGAAATCCCGAAAGGATTTGTATCATGAGATCATCGGAGGATCTAGATCGTTGATTGTCCAAGGGAGATTTTCGACATTTCGCACACCAGGAGTCCAAAGGACCCAGGATCATCGCAGCCAAACTCCTGAAGTCCCGAAACGCAAAATCACAAAATGGTGTTTGAATAAGCACCAAGATACTTCAGATTTCGACAAATTGAGGGACAAAGAATTGGCGAAGGCATCGCGATTCCCCGATTTGTGAAAAGCCGGTAGCTCTTGAACATTTAGGCACATGGACACATTGAATGGAGACTAAGGGCCAATTCAAGGCCGTTAAGCTCTCTTCGACGTTTCGGTGACCGAAAGTTGGAGAGACAAGTGTTTGGAGAACTCGTCTAACAAAATCCCGAATCACATAGGAAACAGATAAATACAAAATTTTCCAATTTGTTTTAGTGTTTTGTTAAATTCTTTACATATGGCAATGTATAGTAATTTAGGACCAACATAGGGTTCGATTCTTCTTGGAAAGAGCTATGAGTTCTGGTCTCTTCGGATGAGATCATTATTGCAAGCACAAGAGTGTTGGGATCCAGTGGATCTTGGATATGTGGAACCAGATCCAACAGATCTTTCCGCCATGACAAACCAGCAGAGAATTGCTCATGCAACTCAGAGAAACAGAGAAAATAAATCTAAATTCTGGATTCAAAATTCTGTGGATGACTCGATTTTCTCAAAAATCACAGGTTCTAGTACTTCAAAATAGGCCTGGAACATCCTTAAATCAGCCTTCCAAGGAAATGACAGGGTCAAAATAGTTAAACTGCAGACCTTGAGGATGCAATTCGAGACTCTAAGAATGATAGAGTTCGAAAATGTGGATCAATTTATGACCAGAGTCATGGGAATTATGAACCAGATCAGATTGACTGGCAAAGCCATCACTGATCAATGCATTGTTGAGAAAGTCCTCAGAAGTTTACCAAAGAAATTTGAAATGGTCATTACAGAAATCCTTGAATCCAAGGATCTGTCATGCTTTTCAACAGATGAACTAATTGTTTCTTTGGTGACACATGAGACTAGACTGCATCTTACAGATGAGTCAATCTCCAATGCTTTCAAAACACAATTCTCCTTCAACAGAGGAAGTGGCAAAGGGTGAAGCAAAGGTCACCAAGGAAGAGGGAGTAGTCAAAGTAACCCTCGTTCCAGTGGAGGAAACATACAATGGCACCCGAATCAACACTTCCAAGGACATAGACAACATAATCAGAACCAGAGTTTCCAGCCTCAAAGAGGCAGAGGGAGAAGATCAAGTGAGAAATCAAGCATACAATTATATTACTACAAAAAGTATGGGCACTATGAATCTGAATGCAGGAAGAAGCAAGAAGATCATCTCTCAGGCAGAGAACATGTGTCAAATCATACAGGAGAAATCTCAAGAGATATGTTTCTCTCATTCCACAAGACTGCAGAACAACCTAAAGATCTCTGGTTGTTGGATAGTAGATGCAGCAATCACGTGACAGGTAACAAAGAATTACTTTCATGCATTGATTCTTCAATCTTATCTGATATTACACTTGGAAATGATTCCTTAGTCAAAGTTCAAGGAAAAGGAATTGTTCCTATTATTATTAAACAAAATGTAAAGAAAGACATAAACAATGTTTATCATGTTCCAGATCTGAAACATAATCTGCTAAGTGTAGGACAACTCTTTGAATATGGCTATAAGGTACTCTTTGAGGGAGCATCTTGCAAGATATTTGATAACACCCCTAGCAGAAAATTGATTTTTGAAATCCACATGACTCAGAATAGGATGTTTCCCCTTACCCTCAGAACTGCAAATCTGATTCAACCATATGCACAAAGTGCATCAACCCTGAATGAAACTATGGTTTGGCATAATAGATTTGGACATCTACCCTTTCAGAGTCTAAGTCTTCTTAAGAAGCACTCCATGGTCAAAGATCTTTCTATCTTTAAAGAGAAAATTCCCCCATGTGAGTCTTGCATACCTGGAAAACATAAGAGAAATAGTTTTCCACAATCTTCCAATCAAGCCAAATAACATCTTGAACTTGTTCACACTGACCTATGTGGACCAATGCAAAAAGAGTCCATAGGTGGTAGCTTTTATTTTCTAACGTTTATTGATGACTTTAGCAGGAAAATCTAGATTTATTTTCTCAGACACAACTCTGAAACTTTTGCAAAATTCAAGGAATTCAAAGCAGAAGATGGAAATCAGAGTGGAAAATATATAAAAGCACTCGGGTCATATGGAGGAGGAGAATACAACTCCAATGAATTTGCAAATTTCTACAAATCAAAAGGCATTTTCATGCAAACAATAGCCAGGTATACTCCACAACAGAACGAAGTGGTTGAAAGGAAAAA
Source organism: Picea sitchensis (assembly GCA_010110895.2). Lineage (NCBI taxonomy): Eukaryota > Viridiplantae > Streptophyta > Pinopsida > Pinales > Pinaceae > Picea > Picea sitchensis. Next base: position 48,434 of record SNQJ01S0015623.1, on the reverse strand, counting down.
TCACACAATAATGAATACGACAAGAAAACTTCTCAAAGAGAAAAGTTTGTCAAATATTTTTTTGGCTGAAGCAGTAGCATGCTCAACTTATCTCTTGAATAGATCTCCAACCACAAGTCTAAAGATGAAAGTCCCTCAAGAAGCATGGAGTGGGACAAAGTTAAATGTTGTGCAGCTAAGGACATTCAAATGCATAGCATACGCTCACATACCTTCCGAATTAAGAAAGAAACTTGATGATAGAAGTGAGAAATGTATTTTCACTGGATATAGTGAAACATCTAAAGCTTACACGCTTTACAATCCAATCTCCAAGAAATTAATTCTCAGCAGAGATGTAAAATTTTTGGAAAATCAATTCTGGAATGAATCAAAAAATCAACAAATGCATAGTCAAAATACTTTGTTGCCGAGTGCTGATAACGTAGAAAATTCAGAACAGTCAATACCTCAACCTTCTCTTCCAAGATTGCAAGTACAAAGACAATTCGAAAATTCCCAGGATAACTCAACTTCAAGAAAAGACTCATCCTCTGAAATTTAAAATCAGAGAACTCGAAGTTTGAGACAAATCCATCAGCAATTGGACGACTTTAAAAAATGCAACCTTTTTTCTTTAATGTCATATCAACCTACATCTTTTAAAGAAGCAGCTAAGAAGCCACATTGGGTTCAANATGGGATCTTGTTGATTTTCCCAGTCACAAAAAAAGTATTGGTGTCAAGTGGGTTTACAAAACTAAACTCAATGAAGAAGGGCAGATTGAAAAACACAAGGCAAGACTTGTTGCCAAAAGATTCTCACAATAACCAGGTATTGATTATGGTGAAACTTTTGCTCCAGTAGCAAGATTAGACACTGTAAGGATTCTATTGGCCATAACAGCCCAACAAAAATGGCAAGTATACTAGATGGATGTCAAGTCTGCTTTCCTAAATGGTTTTTTAGAAGAAGAGGTCTATGTCGATCAACCAACTAGATTTGAAGTCCAAGAGCATCCAGCCAAAGTATATCAGTTGAAGAAAGCCTTATATGGCTTAAAGAAAGCTCCAAGAGCTTGGTATAATAGAATTGACAGTTACCTGATCAAAAGTGTTTTCAGCAAAAGCCAAAATGAGCCAACTCTTTACACCAAAACTGATCATCAGGGTAAAATTTTGATTGTATGTTTATATGTTGATGACATGATCTATACTGGAAATCTTGAGTTAACAAATTTTAAACATGCCACACAATCTGAGTTTGAGATGACAGATCTTGGCATAATGAAATATTTTTTAGGGATTGAGGTTGATCAATCAACCAAAGTCAACAAAAGTATGCAGCAGAAATCATCAAAAGATTTTGTATGGAAGAATGCAATGCAGTAGAAACCCCTATACCCCTAGGAAAAAAAATGAGTAAGAATGATAAAGGTCCTACAATGGACCCTACTTTGTACAAAAGTTTAGTAGGAAGTTTGTTGTATCTTAAAGCAACTAGGCCTGATATTATGTATGCAGGCAGCCTTGTTTCGAGATTCATGGAATCCCCCAAAGATTTTCACTGGAAAATGGCGAAACGAATTCTAAGATACGTTGCAGGAACGCTCAATTTTAGCTTATGGTACACTAAATCTGATAGTAATCAACTTTCTGGTTACACAGACAGTGATTTTGCAAGAAGCCTAGATGACAGGGAAAGCACATCTGGACATGTTTTTCACCTGGGCATGAACCTGATTTCATGGGAATCAAAGAAGCAACCAATTGTATCAATATCTTCTACAGAGGCAGAGTATGTCGCTGCTACCTCAGCTTCTTGTCAAGCTGTGTGGCTAAGAAGAATATTGAAAGATATGTCACATATAGAAAATGATCCAACTCCTATTTTCTGTGACAATACTTCAGCAATTGCTCTATCCAAAAATTATGTGTTTCACAAGAAAAACATACACATTGACACTCCTTTCACTTCATCCGTGAGCTAGTCAATAATGGTGATATTGCACTTCAATTCGGTGATATTGCACTTCAATTCTGTGGTTCTCGAGATCAGCTCGCAGATATCTTCACAAAGTCACTAGGAAAAATTGTTTTTGATTTTCAGAGACAACACTTGGGCATAATCAATGATGAGTTTAAGAGGGAGTACACTGCAAGCTGTCCTGACCAGGGGTACTTTCATTTCTTGATTTGCTTGAGCCTATTTAGCTCAGCTATTTCCCTTTGCATAGTACTTCTTCATTAACTGTTCTCATTGTACTTTCTCCTTACATTCTTAATATACTGAATATTGTTTTCTACTCTGTTCTTTTCTCTCTGCATTTCTTGCTTCACAATTTATCACAATTGAGTAGTAACCTTCAACTGTTTTTTTCGACTAGTAACCTTTAACTATTTTTTTTTCTCATTTCATTTGTAGTAGTTTAAATGTTCTACCTTGTTGGTTGTTTTTCAACAATTTTTTCTGTTTGATTTTTTACTAGAAATCTTGTGACGAATGGTTGGATCTGAAGATTTTAGTGGTTAAATTTGTACAATTTGAGTGTCTCAATATTTTTTCAGCATGCTAAATCTATTTATGCATTCAGAAATACAATTTAAACAACTAAAAAATAGAGATTTTGTCCAAATTTACAACTCCTCATTCCTGCCAAAAAAACCAAAAAAATAAAACGTTTAGTCAAGAATATTCCATTTACATACACAAATCAGAAATGCTTTGAACAGTATGTTTTAAAAAATTTCAAATGCTTATATTGTCTCTTTTTTCTCATTCCATTTACATACAATTATACACAATTCAAGAAATGCTATTGAACGGTCATATGTTTTCAAAGACTTCAAATGCGTTTAATGTCTCTGTTCATTTCAGAGTTGATGCTCACATATCAACTTTCACACCGAGCACTAGGGATCTGTTACAGTCGTATCCGAGATGAAGCGGAACATAATAGATCGGAAGATTATGGACTACACCGTCGTTCATCTTTTGATTTCTATCAGAATTTGTCACCATGACGACTTTACATTTCTGCACCACGTAATCCACGGATATCTCTTCGGGTTCAACGTGAGCAGCGTACAAAACTTCGTCGTCCATAAACTCTGTTATTCTCTCGTGGGGTTTTACATTTCCAGCATAGACGAGTTGCGTCCGCCCGTTCCTTGTCATGTGTTCAGGCCTGTAATACCACTCAACTTTGATACACTTCTTGTCTGTATTTATTTCTATAACTTCTGCAACATAAGGTTTCGTCCACAGATGTGAACGGATCTCTACAAAATCACCCACAGAAATACTATTCTTATCTTCATCTTCGCGCCCTGGAATATTTTCATCTTCTTCTTCATCAACTTCTTCTTCTACATCTTCTTCATATTCTTCATAACTTTCTTCTTTTTTCATATAAAATTGTTTACGGCTAGAACCTTTGGAAGAAGTTTTGGGCATTATGTTTAACGGTAGAGGTTGAGCGGTAGTACTGATTTAATCCACAGAACTGAGAACAGGGCACCTATTTTTAAAACCGAGCTTCGCCATCTTCCCTAATTTCATGGCATTTTCTATGTTTTAAGGCAACTGAGAGCTATATATACATTTTCTGTTTTCGGCCCTGCACTCAATCTAGAAAGGCGCTTCGTTTCATGTTGATGACAATGAGATAGTTTACCCGAAAACAGAACGTCAGAAGGCGCATCCTTTCTTATTACTTTTCTTATTACTCTCTTTGTTAACGTGGTCGGATTTTATTGCTCGTATTTTTTAATTTTAGTATTAATGTTAGATAACTGAAAATTCTCAATATTATTAAGAACGTTAGAATAAAAAAACAGAACTGAAGTGAAATTGGATTTTTTTATTTTTGTTAATTAATGATTAACTAAACTGAAGTGAAAATGGATTTTTTATTTTTGTTAATTAATGATTAACTAAAGTTTTTACACAATGAAAATAGCTTACTATTTGTTTTCATTTAAATCTATTACACATATTAAACATATAGAGAAATAAAAGGGAAAAGCCACTTAACTTGAATAATTAAAAAATATCATCTTCTAAATATTATAGTTTA
>SNQJ01S0015623.1:24669-38329 GCA_010110895.2 Picea sitchensis | reverse complement strand
ACATCGCAGCTAATTATGACTTTTCTTGTGACAGGGTCATACAACTTGTATCCTTTTGTTTCTTCAGAATATCCAATAAATATACATGTATTTCCTTTGTTTTCTAGCTTCCTTCTTAACTCATCTAGAACATGTGCATATGCAGCGCAAAAAAAACTTTGAAGTGCGCCACATTATGGTTTGATCATGTTCAGGATTCTTGAGGAACTATGTTCTTCACACTCTTTGTGAGAAATTTGTTCAAAATGTATACTGCCAATAAGGTAATGGTTTCCAATCCTAGAAACTGTAGTGTCCCCAAGACCGAGCCCTTTGTAAATCTGATTTATGAAATGAATTGTAAATATGTGTTATAGGCTGGTGAGCCAAGTTTGTATAAGCTGGTGGGCTTATGTGATTGTTAGGCCAAAGAGCCTGAGGGTTGGCGGCCAAGGGACTGATTTTTTACCTGTAATCATGCAAAACATTAATAAAATTGTAAACCCCGTTGCGTGCAGACCGACCACGATGAATGAGTGAAGGGGGACTGGACATCCATAGAGTGGGCAAGGAATTAGGGGCTGAAAGGTGGGGAAAGGGGGCTAAGTGTTAAGCCTAGGGGCTAAGCCTGGGGGCTTAAGCCTTGGGAATAATATTTTATTATTGTTCCAATGATCATGTGCATTTTATGTTTTTTATCCTAAGTTCCTGGCAAGGGGGAAAATGTGAAAGTGGATGCACGCTGATGGCACACATGCAGATCCATGGGTGACAAGTGTCAACCCTAGTGCATGTGAATAAAATGGTTATTCTGAGCCGTGAGAGGGGTTCCTTGCCCATTCCACCCGACGACCTGAGCATGTACAAAGCGTTGAGTAGTACGACCGACCCGAGCTTTGCAAGGAACCCTCGTGTGTCCCTGTGAGCTAAAAATCCTGTGTTTGTCTCTGAAAACCCATGTACACCTCTGTTCTGAGAGTCAAGAAGCCTGTGTTGTTTTGAAGAGCCGATTTGAACCCACCATTCTGAGCCGTGGAGTCTATGTCGACCCCTATGGGCATTGCTTGTCATGCAATCCCAAAAGCCATCACCATGAGACCTTATCGCCATTGCTAAGCCTATTTGGGAAGCCCTGGTGTGTATTTGTGGTTGGTTGTGGTGGCCACACAGAGCTAGACTGTGCATGGCTTGCTGGCCAATGCGAGTTGTGATTGAGCCTGTGTATGATCTCTCTCTAGGCGAGGGAGTTGGCTATTGTTGGAAGAGGTTTTCTTCCCGATCCGTCCTATTGCCAAGACCCAGAGAGGAAGGTTAGCACCAATGGACTATGCTTTTGAAGGTGTATACTCTCGAGTGGAACAGGCATGTGGGGAATGAGAGTCTATTAGTAGTGGGTGTAAAATGGCATCCTGGGAAGAATTCTTCTAGTTTTTTGTGTTGTTTTCCCTATAAACTCAACCTAGACTAGGATACCTTGCCTTGGGGTGGAGCCTAGTCCTAGCTAAGGGGTGACCCACTGCTAAACTAATGAGCAGTGCGGTCTAAGGCTGGGAGGTTCATGGAAATCCTAAATGTGGTTGGTGGAATCTACCACTGTTTCAAAGATAAGTATCAGATGTTGTTTTATTCATGTATTCCACTGTGCATATCAATTCAATGTTAATGCTATTGATTGTTGATTATAGAAGTAAATATTATGTTTACTCTGAGACTAATTGTATTTCTTTGATTAAATGCATGTTATTACTATAATGCCTGTATGAGCTATGTACAAAGTGGTGTTATAGTTTTGTTTAAGAACGATTAAACCTTGGTAGCCGAAAAGGGGTGCTATAGTTTGGTATCAGAGCCAAGGTTTCGATGCTGAGCCTAGATGGTCCAGTTGTGTGGCCTTTGGACTGAGGGTGTGAGGATAAATTGTGTCTGGAGGACCAATTTCGGACACTGGTATGGTCTGGGGAGTGTCAAGGAGTTACTTGACCATGACTGTAAGCTCAGGAAGTATAGTGGTCTTGTGAAACCATATCCGGTGTGGTCTATGGCCACAGGGAGAGAGGACTCCACACCACACAGTGTTAGAGCCTTAGGATCTGTTCAGGAGGGAAGGTGAACCCTCGTGACCGTCGGATCTGGAAAGTGGGCACAGGGTTTAAAAAACCATTTCGAGTTGCACAGGAGCGTTGGAATCGTGATACGTGAATTCCCAAAAACCCAAAATTCTGAAACGATCTACACCGTAGATTGTAGGAAGGGATTTGACTGTTCGATTCAACAGAGGAGTGAACCATATTTTCAGGATTTTGGCAGATGGAATTTTGAGATGTGAGGTGCACAAACTCCCGATGCCTGAAAACCTGAAATGCTGAAAAGATCTGCGTCATAGATCTGATAGAGGATCTAACCATTGGATTCTTTGCTAGGATTGGACGTCAGTGAACGGATGTGTACCATGTGCCAAAGAGTTTAAAAGTCAGGTGAGAGAAGTGGGACCCAATGATGTCACTGATCGTGACATGGACACTCTCGAACATGCCACGCGCCACTATGATTGAGGGAAACAACTGTGTTGTGGGCCTGTAGAGTAAAATTAACCGAAATTTCAGATTTCGGGGATTGTAATGACAAGGAGTTAGAAGTCACTGCAAAAGTGAACTTTCGGGTACCGAAAACACGAAATCCTGAAACCCAAAGTCCTGAAGTCCGGAAGCCATCAAAGACTAAAGAACCATAACAGGTTTTAAGGGCGACAACTATGTTGTGGGCCCAAAGAACAAGGAAACCCAAAATTTTGGATTTCGGGGATTGTAGCGACAGAAGGTTAGGAGTCACTACATAGTGAAATCCTGGGTACCAAAAACCCGAAGTCCCGAAGTCCGAAATTTGCAGAGCTGAGAGAGCTCAGAAAACTTATTTGAATCAAAACGTTTTTTCTTATTTACGTTGGTTATGAATGTTTTAAATTTTCCCAAAGGTTAAGGGCCTAACAAACCTCATATTTATTGCACAAAGTGTGTGTGTGCAGAGTTCAACAAGTGTCAAGATAGCCGAAAAATCGACATCGAGTATGGAATGGGAAGAGGTGAAAATTTCCTCCAAAATAGAAGACGAACATGAAGGAAGGGATGTCAACGTGGGAGTTGAAGGATCGAACTCCAATGGACACGAAAAATAGATGGATAAGGAAGGAAATATGATGAAAGTCATTGAAAGATTGCAAAGAGATTCCCAAGCTCGCCGAGATGATAGCCGAAATCTCATGAATGTCAGGGATCGACAGGGTGAACTCAACTTAAAATTGTTGAGGAACCTGGAAAGAATAGAAAGGAAACTAGAGAAGGGGAGAGACTCAAGCAAGACAGAGAGTCGGAGAACCCCCGAGAGGAGAAGGAGATCAAGGAGTGTCAGGACCCTTGAGAGGAGAAGGAGGTCGAGGAGTGGTAGCAGACATTATGGTCGCTCCCAAAATCATTCCAGTAGGGAGACATGCAGTAGTTCAAGCTCGTCTCCTACCAGAAAACACCGAAAATCTGGAAAGGATGAATTGAAAGGGGAGATGAACAAGATTAAACCTCCTACGTTCGATGGTCAACATAAGAAGGATGAAGATGATGAAACATGGTTGTTGGGAATGCGGAAATATTTTCAACTACAGAATTATTCCACCCATGCAGAAGGAAGAATTGCAATGTATCAATTGAAAGGAAAAACATCCATCTGGTGGGCTCAGTTTGTGCAGGTGCAACACATCAGAGAGAAAGAGGTCACTTGGAAGGAATTTAAGAGGTATTTTGAGAATAAATACCTAACCAAAAGATACTATGACAGAAAGATGAAGGAGTTCTTCGAACTCAAGCTAGGCAGCATGACTATTGATGAGTATGAACAATTTTTTTTGGAACTACTGAAGTATGTTCCATTCATCAAAGATAAGGCTATCAAGATTCAGAGATATCTGAGTGGACTTCCACCTTCCATGGGTGACAAGATTAAGTATGACGATCCTAAGACCATTGAAGAAACCATAAGAAGGGAGAAATGATTGTATGAACAACAAGGATAAAGGCCTATCCTTCAGAAGGCTTGGATTGATGAGAGGAATTTTAAGAAGGAACAGAGGCATAAGGGAAACAAGACTTCCTTTTTCATAAATAGTCTTCAAGGACAGCCATCATTTAGAGAACCGAGAATGACTAAAGAGGGAGCATAAAGACTGAGACATACGCCCATTCAGTGGTGGGGTTGTAAAGGAAACCACAAGTACAAAGATTGTCCCCATAAAAATGGTAAAGCGAGAGCTGTCCATACTATTCAGCAAGCTGAAATAGTGGAGGATATGGCAACAAAATGCCAAGGATCTACGCAGCCTTGGACAACAAGCAAGCAAAATTTCAATCGCACATGATTGAAGTGGAAGGTATGATTAACGACTGACCACTCATTATTTTAATTGATTCAGGGGCTAGCCATAGTTATGTAGATCCTAGGGTGGTGGAAAGTTTTCATTTAACAAGAAGAAAACATGAAAAGTATTGGCTAGTGAAGTTGGCCACAAGAACCAAAAGGAAGGTCACTAAAATGGTTAAGTCCTATTCAGTGGAGATGAAATGAATGAGCACTAAGGCTGAATTGAATATTCTGCCTTTAGGCTCTTACGACTTCTTAATTGGGATGGACTGGTTGGACTAGCACCATACCCTTATGGACTGTCATAACAAGAGGTTTACATGCCTAGAAGAAGAGGGAAATTAGGTAGCAGTCCAAGGAGTTCCCAGAGTCGTGGTTGTTAGAGAAATCTCAGCCATGCAGCTAAATAAGTGTTACAGGAAAGGCGGTTAGTTATTTGCAGCATGTGTGGGAGAAGCATCTAGTGATGCAGTCTCGAAGCTGGAAGACCATGAGGTACTCAGAGAGTTCAAGGACATATTTCAGGAGGTACCTGGACTACCTCCGAAGAGGAACATCAATTTTTCTATAAATCTGATGCCAGGAGCAGCTCCAGTTTTGAAAGCCCCATATAGAATGAGTACGCCAGAGCTAAAGGAGTTGCAACTGCAGCTTGAAGAGATACTAAAGAAGGGATACATTTGCCCCAGCGTGTCACCTTGGGGAGCCCCGGTCCTATTCATGAAGAAGAAAGATGGGACGTTGCAGTTGTACATTGATTTTTCGCAGTTGAATAAGGTAACTATTAATAACAAGTACCCTCTGCCAAGGATCGATGATCTTTTTGATGAATTGAAGGATGCAAAATTATTTTCAAAGATAGATCTCAGATATGGATATCACCAGGTGAGAATAAATGATGAGGACATTAGCAAGACCACCTTCAGAACAAGTTGCAGTCATTATGAGTTCACGTTGGTGCCGTTTGGACTGTCAAATGCGCCTACTGTTTTCATGTGCTTAATGAATGGTGTGTTCAAAGATTATTTGGACAAGTTTGTCATAGTCTTCCTGGATGACATCTTGGTGTATTTCAAGACAGAGGAAGAACATGAGCAACACTTGAGAATGGTGCTGCAGGTGTTGAGAGAACACCAGCTGTATGCCAAGCTGAGCAAGTGCTCATTTTATCAAAGGTATATTCATTACTTGGGGAACATTATATCTGAAGAAGGGATCGCTGTGGATCCTGAAAAGGTTGATTCCATTCGAGAATGGTCAGTGCCAAGGAATGTGGTAGAGGTTAGATATTTTATGGGTCTGGCAGGCTACTACATAAGGTTTATAGTCGGATTCTCAAAGATAGCACCTTATCACTTCCTTGCAGAGGAAGGAGAAGAAGAAGTTTCAGTAGACTAAAGAGTGTGAGAGCAATTTCCAGCAATTGAAGTAGTTGTTAACTAGTGATCCAATCCTGAAGATTGCATTTCCAACTATGAATTTTGTGGTGTGCATTGATGCATGTACAGAAGGCTTGGGAAGAGTTCTCAGCCAAGAGGGATTTGCAATCTGTTATGAGTCTCGAAAGATGAAAGAGAATGAAAGGAATTATGCCCCTCATGATTTAGAGCTAGCAGCAACTGTCCATGCATTAAGGAAATGGAGACATTACCTCATGGGAAGGAGATTCGAATTGAGAGAAGACCACAATGGTCTGAAGTATTTATTTGATCAGCCAACTTTAAATGCCAGGAAAACCAAATGGCTGGAGTTTTTGTGTGAATATGACTTTGATATCAAGCATATCAAAGGGAAATAAAATAAGGTGGTTGATGCACTCAGCAAAAAAGTGCACAAATTACATGCTACAGCCATTAGCATGTATAGGACTGAGATTAAGGACAAAATTTTGGAAGCTGCAAATGTTGATTTGCAGTATAGAGGTCTAGTAGGAAAGGTACAATAGCATGAGATACCATAGATCCAGGGAAGTTACACCTTGGGAACTGACGACTTACTTCTATATAAAAACAGAGTGTATGTACCCAATGTTTGAGAATTGAAGCTGGCAATTCTAAAAGAAATGCATAACGTGGCTTATGCTGGACATCATGGATATCAAAAGACTGTGGCAATAGTCAATAGCCATTACTTTTGGCCGGGTATGAAGAAATAAATCGCTGAATACATCACCAGATGTATGGAGTTCCAAAAAGTTAAGGCTGATCATAGGCACCCAGCAAGGTTGTTGCGACCTTTACCCATTCGTGAGTGGAAATGGGATGTGGTAACAATGGATTTTATCACCAGACTGCCCAGAACCAGCAAGCAACATGATTCAATCATGGTGGTGGTGGACAAGCTTACAAAAGCTACCCATTTTATTCCACTAAAAACCACTCACAATGCAGCGGATGTTGTTGATATCTTCTTAAAACAAGTGGCACGCTTGCATGGAATTCCTAGGACAATTGTGTCTGATAGGGACCCTAAATTCACTTCGAATTTCTGGAAAGGAATTGTTCAAGGGATTCAGAACGAATCTGAAATTTAGTACCATGTATCATCCTAAGTTTGATGGATAGACAGAGAGGGTGAACAGAGTAATAGAAGACATACTGAGAATGTATGTGATTGATAAACCATCAAGGTGGGAAGACTACCTTCATTTGGTAGAATTCGCCTACAATAATGGGTATCATACATCGTTGAATATGAGCCCATTCAAAGCACTTTAAGGAAGAAAGTGTAACACTCCAGTGAGCTGGGATAATCCATTTGACAGAGCAGTAGTTGGGCCTGAGCTACTCAAAGAGATGGAAGACCAAATGATAAGAATTAAACAGAATCTAAAAGCTGCAAGGATAGGCAGAAAAGTTATGCTGATAGTAACAGAACCCACAGAGAATTCAAAGTGGGTGACCACGTTTTCCTAAAAGTGAAAACTAACAGGAGTTTCGTGAAGCTGGGAAGTTGCGCCAAGTTGGCAACAAGATTTTGTGGGCCGTTTGAAATCATGGAAAGGATTGGTCTAGTTGCATACATGCTTGCATTACCTGTATCTATGATTGTACATAATGTGTTTCATGTTTCACTACTTAAGAAATATATACATGATGATAATCATGTTATCGATTGGAATGTGATTCAGGTGGAACCAGAAGGTGTCCTGCAAGTGAATCCTTTGCACATATTGGATAGGAAAAGCAAACAGCTCCGGAATCAACCTATAGAGATTGTAAAGGTCTAGTGGACCTGGTATGGTCTTGAGGACATGACATGGGAGCATGAAGATGTTATGTGGGCAGAGTACCTGCATCGTTTTGAAAATTTTGAAAAGTTTGCAGAGACAGTGTAAGGTTGCACTGAGGATAGTGAAAAAATAAGGGGAGGGGGATTGTAGTGTCCCCAAGACCAAGCCCTTTGTAAATCTGATATATGAAATGAATTGTAAATATGTTTTATAGGCTGGTGAGCCAAGTTTGTATAAGCCGGTGGGATTATGTGATTGTTAGGCTAGAGAGCCTAAGGGTTGGAGGCCAAGGGCCTGATTTTGTACCTGTAATCATGCAGAACATTAATAAAATTGTAAACCCTATTGCGTATAGAACGACCACGATGAATGAGTGAAGGGGGACTGAGCATCCACAAAGTGGGAAAGGAATTAGGGGATGGAAGGTGGGAAAAATGGGCTAAGTGTTAATCCTAGGGGCTAAGCCTGGGGGGTTAAGCCTTGGGAATAATATTTTATTATTATTCCAATGATCATGTGCATTTTATGATTTTTATCCTAAGTTCCTGGCAAGGGGGAAAACGTGCAAGTAGATGCACGTTGATGGAACACATGCAGATCCATAGGTGACAAGTGTCAACCCTGGTGCATGCAAATAAAACGACTGTTCTAAGCCATGAGAGGGGTNGAGCATGTATGGAGCGCTGAGTAGTACGACTGACCTGAGCTCTGCAGAGAACCCTCGTGCATCCTTGTGAGCCGAAAATCCTGTGTTTGGCTCTGAAAACCCGTGTACACCTCTGTTCTGAGAGTCAAGAATCTTGTATTGTTCTAAGGAGCTCGTTTGAACCCACCATTATGAGCTGCGAAGTCTGTGTCGACCCCTGTGGGCATTACTCATCACACAATCCTGAAAACCATCACTGTGAGACCTTGTTTCCATTTCTAAGCCTGTTTGGGAAGCCCTGGTCTGTATTTCCAGTTGGTTGTGGTGGCCACGCAGAGCTAGACTGCGCGTGGCTTGCTGGCCAGTGCAAGTTATGATTGAGCTTGTGTATGATCTCTCTCCAGGCAAGGGAGGTGGCTGTTGTTGGAAGAGGTTTTTTTCCAGGGAGTGTCAAGCACCATCTTCGAGCTCTAAGACTTCCTGATCTAGCCTATTGTCGAGACCCAGAGAGATAGGTTAGCACCGATGGGAACATGCATGTGGGGAATCAGAGTCTGGTAGCAATGGGCGTAAGATGGCATCATGGGAAGTATTCTTCCAATTTTCTGTGTTGTTTTCCCTGTAACCTCAACCTAGCTTAGGATTTCTTGCCTTGGGGTGGAGCTTAGTCCCAGCTCGAGGGTGACCCACTGCTGAACTAATGAATAGTGAGGTCTAAGGCTGGGAGGTTTGTGGAAAGCTTGTATGTGGTTGGTGGAATCTACCACTATTTCAAAGATAAGTATCATATGATGTTTTATTCATGTATTCCTTTGTGCATATCAATTTAATGTTAATGCTATTGATTGTTGATTATAGCAGTAAATCTTATGTTTACTCTGATACTAATTGTATTTCTTTGATTAAATGGATGTTATTACTATAATTCCTGTATGAGCTATTTACAAAGTGGTGTTATAGTTTTGTTTAAGAACGATTAAACCTTGGTAGCCGAAAAGGGGTGCTACAGAAACTATGTTGCTATGCTAATAACATATTCACTTAAGGTTCAGTTAAAGATGAATATGGTGGTGGTGCTCCTCAAAAACATCTAAAACTTCTTCTTTCTAATGATACTCTACTTATAGTCCATAACTATCACCAGGTTAGCTTTGAAGGTATATTTTGGATATTTACATATGCATAGAATATACGTGACACAAAAATCTCTAATTTATCCATATATATCCATTTTTTGCAATTTTTTAGGTTGTAGAGTGGTTTGACCTTTTCCTACTTTGTGAGGTCCTAATTTAAGCTTCCCATGTTTTTATTTTTTCCCTCACTTTTGGCGATTTTGCCAAGTTAACAATCTACTCTCTCGTGCCAAGTTTTTCAACAACTCTTGCTAACAGGGTTATATTTGTAACTTTGAAGGTATTGTATTAGTGACTCTTACCAAGTAGCCTCCAACCTATATTAGTTTTTCTCAGAAATATTACAGCGTGGTGCTGAAAACAAGGGCAATAGATTTGTAGCAGCATGAAAATACTACCAGGAGAAAATGTCATTTACTCAAGTTAGAAAATTTGCCCTGTAATCATTCTAGGAAGCTTGAATATGCTAGAAAATGAGACTGTAGCATTGTTTCCATATACATAGTAGCAGTTCAGATGAATTGCAACATAAGCAAGCTATGAGAGATATCAATTGAGTGGATGGATACATAGAGAAATGTTTTATTCATTCAAAATAAAATTTTCATTGTTTTGAGAAGTCTTTGGACGTACGTAGAAAGAAAAATAGAAAACGAAAGATTTATATTTTGTGTAATAAGACAATGTTTTGGAATGTGATGAAGGAGCATCGCTCCAACTCATCATCGCCCTAGATAGACAACACATCAAGGACACATTCAAGGAACGGAGAGGCACCAACCCTCTAATTTTAAATTTTAGAATGTAATTAAATGTTTGTAAGGGTGGAAGAGCCAAATAGATGCCTTTGTGAAGATAGTAGATATAATCACCTTTAATGGTTGAGAGGCTGAAGATCTAGATCCGATTCGTACTAGACAACCATTGAATGTAATTCAATGTAATTAATGAGAGTAGGTGAGATGGAGGGAAGAGCTCAAGGAGCCCCCTTTTGTAAAAAGATCTTTGTATCTAGATTCAATTAGAACTAGCATGTAGAGAGGAGAAGAGAGAGTTGAGACTCAATTTCAGTCTGAGATTTTGTAACCTTTGTATAGGCATTATGAGATTAATACAAACAAATATTTTTTTCCTGCATATTGTATTTTGTTTGTTTATGGATGTGTTTTATTCTTTTATGTACATATGTTGTAGATGTATGTTAGTTTCTATCTACATGGATAGATGGAATTCTCTATCTGTTTGTGAGTTTTTTTATTTCAGTTTGGGTTCTTTATGGCTTCATGCAAGTGGTTGCATGACAAAGTACCGAGAACTATGTAAGCCAGTGCAAAAAGTGCACATTTGAGTTCTATGGAATTCAGGAAAAGACGTGCTAGGAGGGTGCACCAGAGGAATCATAGAGTCAAGGGAGAAGCCTCAAGGTTGTTGATGTTGTATCATGTTGTCATTGATGCCATTGGTTGATTTATTGATTTCATTGATTGATGTCAAATGATTGATTGATTGATGATTGGTGTAATATAATATGTATTTCCCTTGATGATAAATCATAGATGAATATGGATCAATGAGTTGTCATTGATATGATGAAAGTTGATGAGAAATCATAGATGAAGATGAATCAATGATTTGTCATTGATATGATGGATCAATGAGTTTCCATTGATACTTGATCAAGATAGATTGATGTGGTTTCATTGGTATATGATGTATTTTTGAAAAATGTATAGATGACTCATTATTGTCTTATCATGATTGATAAGGTGCACAAATGGATGAAATCCAAAGTGGTCCCCTTATGGTGAAAGCCTTCATGAGAAGACGCTTTGCGGATTGAGTTATCCTAGAAGAATGGTTGGAGGACCCATGCTTGTATATGGAATAATGAGATGAATATGAATGAAGTCGTTGGTGAACCTATACTATATGGATAGTTCTTGTCACACCATTTCTGGTGGTATGTGGAATGTCACATAACTCCTCGCAGTTTGAGAGTTATGGCCCTACAAAGTTGAAGGACCCCCATGTGTTGGATTGAAGCCTCAAATGGTCAAAGAGGTCAAAGTGACCTAAAAGAAGAAATCATTATTTAAATATTAAAGTAAAGTGACAAAGTCAAGGTGGATTATTTAAATAATAAAGAGAAGTGAAAAACTCAAGAAATATGATTTAAATGATAAAGTAAGGTGACAAAATCAAGAAGGAATATTTAAATGATAAAGTATTGGAGAACTTTCTATTTATGCAAAGTGGTTAACCCTAAAATAAGGAAAATAGGTTAAGTGACCTAGAAATGGGTTAGGATATCTAGAGGATGAAGGTATAAATAAGATAGCAATGGTCTCTTGCAAAACATCCCTTTTGTGTATCAATGGAGAGCTTCTTGTGAGAATATCTTTTGGAATATTGATGGAGAGATTCTTGTGAGAGAATTTTGGTGTGGATCTCTTGAGCCTGATTGAAGATCTATTCTGAGAAGGAGAGTGTGAGGAGGATCTCATGGATGCATTGAAGTTTCAGCAAGTCTGAGATCATGATGGTGACATTCTCGGAATTACAGAAAAACCCTATTTTTTGGTGCGTACATGGGATATATCTGTATAGGATGTGTATACATAAGATGTTTGTGTATAGGGTTCATAAAGTACTATGTTGTCAGTGTACACAGAGCATATAGTGGATAAAATCATGGGGATTTTTGGTTGAGATGATGACAAGCTATTGAATACTGAAGCAGGTTCTAGATCTGCATTCTATGGGCTAAGATCTATCATTGAGACACTGGTATGATTACATTATTGTCTTGATGGATAATATTTCTTGTTGTCTTGTGAATTCCTAGGGCATTCTTGGTATGGTTTCTATGATGTGGTTTATGTTGGTTGATGGAGTGAGTATCACTCTTATGATTCGGTACTGATATGATGGCTATAGTATGTTGATTGCTTATGCATGATTGAGTAGCATTCATATTGATTTGTTGTGGAGAATGAGTAAGCTATTGGAGAGCTTTGATGTGTTTTGAATGGCTGGTGTTCAATTTGGATAGTTAGAAACAAAAGAGAATGATAAATTGGTTGCAGAGGATCTGAGTTGATCTTGAATTATAAACCCTAATATCTTAGAAGGTATATGCATGTTGTAGTACTATTTGGGAGCGTATACCCAAGTTGTAGTACTTCTTGGGCGCATACAGATGTGATATGTACTACCGATAGCGTGCATACATATGCATACTGCACTACCGACAGGTCGCACACCTATTGCATATTGATATCTATTGAGGATTGTTGCCTCATCTTAGTTGGTGCTGAGTGTGTAAGTTGAGTCTTGCATGATAGAGTTGGTGTTGTTGTAGAGTTGTACTCTATTCAGTTTTTGTTGAAAAAACCAAGGAATTTATTCTGTAATAAAAATAAAATTGTACATACATCTTGTGTTCTTTGTGTTCCTTGTGGTGATGACTTGTTGATGACATATTGCTGATATGTGTTCACATCTCACTGGTCATAAATGACAACAATGAGTAATGAGTAAAATGTTTAATGCTAACTAATGATTTTTGTGTAAGAGGGAAGTTTTTGGAAAAATATCTCCACACTCATTCACCCCCCCCTCTAAGTGTGGCAAGTGTGTCCAATAATTGGTTTCAGAGCGGGCCTTCACTACAAGCCTTAACAAGCTTGAAGGAGATCCATCGACACACAAATGGATGATGAAGTTCCAATCCTTGATGAGGAAAACTATTCTACTTGGAGAACAAAGATGAGAGTACATATGAAGGAAATGGGAGCAACTATTTGGAGGGCAGCCATGGGTGGATCAGTTTCATTGAAAAACAAGTCAAAGTTTGTAGCTCAAAGGGAAGGAAAGAAGAATGATGCATTGTATATCAAGACCATTCTTAGTGGACTCTCAAACCTTATAAAAGAGAGCATGGGACAATGCACTTCCACCAAGGATCTATGGATAAATCTAGAGGAGACATATCAAAGCAAGAAGGAGAAGGAAGACATTGAAGATCACTCCATCAATATCACTAAAGGTAAAGAGTCTCCAAAAGCCCTTGATTGTATTATTTCTAAATGTGATATTGAAAACATTTCAAGTGAAGATAAAGAATCAAGTGATGATAGCACAAAGGAAGATCTTGAAGACATTTCAAATGAAGACAAAGAATTATGTGTTGATGTTGGAAAAAAGGAAGATCGTGAAGATATTTCAAATGAAGGTAAAGAACCCTCAAAAACCCTTGATTGC
>SNQJ01S0015622.1:264913-291126 GCA_010110895.2 Picea sitchensis | reverse complement strand
AACCAAATGCAGGCCTTCCATGAACCTCCCAGCCTTAGACCACACTGCTCATCATCTCAACAGTGGATCACCCCTGAGCTGGGACTGAGCTCCACCCCAAGGCAAGGAATTCTAGGCTAGGCTGAGGTTATAGGGAAACAACACAGAAATATCTGGAAAGGTTCTTCCCAAAGATGTCATCTTACGCCCACTACTACCAGACTCTCATTCCCCACATGCATGTTCCGACCGGGAGTATACACCTTCACACGCAGAGTCCATCAGTGCTAACCTCTTCTCTGGGTCTCGACAACAGGCTAGATCAGGAAGTCTCAGAGTCTGAAGCTGGTGCTGGACACTCTCTGGAAGAGACCGCTTCCCAACAAACTCTTTCACCTGGAAAGAGTTGCTCACAGGCCTGACAACCTACTTCTTCCAACCAAAGTCACCTCCCTCACCAAAAGAGAGGACATACACCAGCTCAGCATGAGCTTACTCTGGTCAATATGCTACGTGCAGTATAGCACTGCGCGGCCACAACAACCAATTGGGAAAAACGAACACGCGCTTCTCCAACAGGTTCAGCAATCACAGAATCGTATCACAATTTTTGTTTCGGAATGGTACGAGGGTAATCTTGCAGAGGTCGGACTGGTTCCCCCTCAGATGGTCGGGTATAATGGAGAATATCCCCTCACACGGTTCATCTCGGCGATTATATTTTCATGCACCAGGGTTGACACTTGTCACCTTGGGAACTGCATGCGTTCCCACACCGTGCATCCCCTTTGCACATTCCCCCCCTTTCCAGGAACTTAGGATAAAATAATATGCACATGGTTCTTTTTGGAAATAATATCAAAATATTATTCCAGGCCTAAGCCCTCTAGGCTTATCCCCTAGGCTCAACACTCAGCCCCTTTTTTCCACCTTCCAGCCCCTAATCCCTTGCCCACTCTGTGGATGCTCATTCTCCCATCACTCATTCATCGTGGTCGGTCTGCACCTGGCGGTGTTTATATTTTATTGATGTGCTGCATACATATAGATACAAAATCCAAGCCCTTGGCCTTCAACGCTTAGGCTCTCTGGCCTAATCAAACACATAAGCCTACCGGCTTATACAAAACTTGGCTCACCAGCCTATAACACATATTTACAATCTCTTTCAGATCATGGTTTACATCGGGGCTCGGCCTTGGCGACACTACATCGACGGAAGAGAAAGTGTGTTTGCCAGTACACTATGTATCAACGAAGGAAGAGGGAACTTGTTGAAGTGTGGATCGACTAGTTAAAGTGATCTAAAGAGAAACTGCAAATGGTAAAGTGGGAAGAGTGGGAGGAAAAACGTGGGCTTAGCCACTTGCACGAGAGAGAGGGTGTGAGGGTTCCAATAGGAATATTTGAAGGAGAGATGGTAAGAGAATAAAATTGGGAGGTTGTTGTGCATGTGCAACAAATGAAGACACACTGGGAAAATAAAAAATATATGCTAGTCTTTCTTAACTGATAAGAGGAAAATGTAGAGGGTCATTAAATTACTTTTAGGATCATATATAATAGAAATAATGTGCAACAGTTACCTGAAATATTTCATTTTGGTGGGTTCACTGGTGATGCTTGCATGCCAATTGGTGGAGCTTGTCTACTATAAATAGAGAACAAATTATGGTGAGATTTATTTCCTTAAACTACGTTGACAATTTAGGTTGGTATCTCCATCATGGGATGACAAAGGTTTGGGATAAAGAAAGATAGTTCATCAAGTGCATATATATGTATCTCGTAGTTGTTTCTCCACTTCCTGTAGGAATCCATATCCCCGATGGAGTCACTGCAATGTCACAAACCTTACTCTGCTTCCAGGGAGTGTCCATAGCCACGACGAAGATATATGCATGTCTCCTAGTCTGATCAAGATTTTATTCCCATTCCTTCCCAGTTTATTAGTGCATGCTTAGGATTTAGTGGATGGGAAAAGGGTTGGGATTTTATCCTGATAGGGGATGAATGCCAACTCTTGATATTACTTATTGCACCTAGCTACATAAAGTTATCCTTTTTGGTATTCATCCTTTAGACTTTGACACTTCACCCTTCACGTCAACAACTAATTAGTGTTTGGATCATTCCCCCATTACATAGGATCCGCTAACCATATAGTATGCAAGGATTAATATTGATTAAAAACTATGTTATGTCATTGTTATAGCCCTAAAATTCCCTACTTATGCATGCATGGCATTATCCTTTCTACTTGCACAATTTGCCAAACTTCTGCTAAGGAACTCTTTTTTAAAAACCATTTTTTGGAGCATGTACGTGTCTTGTTGCAGTACTTCTCGCATACATACGCTTGTTTCATGCTAGACAACCCACTTACATATGCTATATGCATTCTAAACAACCCATGTTTACCTCCAAAATTTACAAAAAACAAAAAGTTGCAAGGAATTCAGCGGAATTAACGGTCTATTGGAGGTTTCCCAACCAATTCACCTACTATAGCCCGTCCCCAAACCGAATAAATATCCTTTTTTCATATAAAAGGAGGTCTTGGGGTCCCATTTCCACATCAAGAATTAGAATGGTGAAACTCTGTCCAAATCCCTTTTCCCTCCTTGCCCAAGTATTTGCAACCCTTCTGAGTTCTTTTCTCAACATTCCTTCTTTAGCCTTTTCCCCTATACAATCCCTTCCCTTTCCTTGAAGTGATCAACTGATTGTGAGAGAAGGCATTTGGATAAGTGTGCTTGGAGAAATATCAAGAGGATCCCAGACCAGGTTCGCAGGAGCGTCATCCTACAAAGGTTGTAATTTCCAATCTTTGAATATTGAATAAAATAATCGTTTTCCCGTCCCAAATAATGTCTTTATGTATTTCATTTTATTTATGCATAATGATTTGTATCTAAACCTAATCAATGAGTAGAAATAGAATTTTTTTATCATTGTTTTCCTAAGTAATCTTACAGGTCATATTTGGGAGGATACTTTCAGCTTGGGAAGCTACAAAGATGGAGGTGGTCTACATCGAACGTCAGACTAAAGGTATTGCTTATGATTTACCTTCCTATTTCTTTATGTTCATATTTTTGGAGTATTTTGGGGTAGTTTAGGAATTAGATTGTCTTTTAAGGGAGTTCATAGCTCTGCCTATACTTAGAACCCTGGTATAGTTATAGGGGGATTTTCCTACTAGTAGAATTGGGGACGCCATTGGGGAGTCTCTTTAGGGTTTTAGAGGGCGGTTTTTGGGTTTTTATTGGATTATTTATTTCCTTTTGAGTTTTTATCAATTTCATTGAGTATTTTAAGGGTGTATGTTCACCTGCAATGTGCCTACCATTTTTTCCCTGCTTAGTCAGTGCACCTAGTATTTTTTCTTTTTGAGAAATATCAAAGGTGTACGCGTTCTGCTTTGGTTCAGACCGCGTACATACACCCTATGCACAGTAGACAACCCACATACATACGAAGGATGTTGGTGCAAATCCCACGTCTCTATTTCAAGAAACTGTTTTTAAAAAAAGAGAGGTCTTCCTCTTTCTTGATAGAAGTTTAGGATTCTCAGCGATTTCTTGGACCTTCCAGAGCCTTTGTTTTTGGCCTTAGCTTGGGTTAAATATTCATTTAACTTGTTTTCTTGACTTTCTTTTGTTTTCCCTAGAGGTTTAGAGTGAACTTTCAAGTTTTATATCCTTCTTTGGTTTCCTTTTGAATTCCCGCGTTTACATAGTTGGCCTAGGGTCTCTGTCAATCTTAGGTTCTGTTTTCTCTTTTTCCTGTTTATTTCTTTGAAAAACAAAACATATTTTTACTTTAGTTTTTCTTGTTAAAGAAGTTTGAAAAATCAAAAAGAATTTATTTTCTTGCATTTAGTTTGGTAAAGTAGCCTAAGTTGTTTTGTTTGCAGAAGAAAAGAGTCCCAGTTTCAAAGCTATTTCTTGCTTTCCTAAAATATAAGTAGTTTTGCTTAGTCAAACTAAATCACTTTTTAGGAAAATTTCATTTATAAGATCTTGAAACGTTAATTTGAAAAGTTGATTTTTACAAAGAGTTTTACAAGCTTTGCTTTGATTTTGAGGCATCTTTTTTCTTTCAAATGCTTTAAAGTTATCTTCATTTTTTGTCTCCTCAAAACACCATTAGTTGCATGACCACACCCTTTGCATAAATCAAGCCTTAAAATTAATGCTTAACTTAAAATATATTAGAATTTTTGTTTGTAGGGTTCACCGACTAGTTTAGGCTTTTAGGGCCTTGAATTAGGTGTGAAGAAGAAACTCTTCAAGGCCATTTAAAAAAAACATTGGAGTCCAAGATAGGGAGTGTCTTAAGTCCAACATTTTAAGAGTTATCAGGGACCCCCCTCTAACACAGGGGATAAACACAAGGTCGTGTGAGGAAAGGTAGAGGAGATAACCTCTCCAAAGTCAAACCAAATGTAATGGGGATTGTATATTGAGGGTCTTTCTTGGGAACAATATTGTTCACATTTTCCTACGGAGCTTCGTGGACCTCGAATCTGTTCGATATCCTCAGTTGTATTCTATATCGATTGATTTCGACACCCTTGAAGGGATTTGGACTTGTTATCCTACTCATTACGATCTGCCCGACTGTCGACTCTACCCACCTGGTGACTCATTGCGAGCTGGAAACTTAGTTGCCTATATTTTACAGACTTACACAATTGATTGTGGGGGTATACCGTAGTACCTAGGGCAAAAGTCAGATCACGCTTCACAAATTATACCCACAGGTGCTTTCGTGTTCGAGTTGCACTTACATTGGTTAGTTTCTCTAAATTCGATTGGCCTAAATATCCTTCCCACTAGTTAGTTGACTACTTGATTTATCTTTAGGAAACTTTTAGTGTGTTCTTTGTGTTCCACACTAGTCAAACCTTACGGTGTTGGTTTATCATTTTATAAAGTGGAAGATCAACAACTATGTTGGTCGCGAAGGCTTCAACGCCTATTGTCGATTACTTTGGAGCCACCTCCGCCACCGTTGAGGGGAATAATTTTTCAAGATGGATCGTTCAACGTGACCAGGCCATAGACAATGGTACCTGAGCCTACTCGAAGAGGATAATTTCCAGCACTAGAGGAATCTATCATTTATGAAATCGAGACCGAAGTTTTCAGGCCATCAAATCCTTTGATCACTGACCTATCGACACTGCTTTTAATTCAGATAGTCCCCCTTGAGGTGACTTCTCTTGAACGCCAGTTCATTCGGCGAGCGGTGATGGAAGAAAATGTTGCTACTTCGTTAGGGAGTCCCCGTACTCCCTTTACAACTACCATGGGAGGGGGAATTGTACCTCGTCCACCACCTCCACCTATCAGGACCATAGCTATCTCGACACCCATGACTTCAGGCAATGGATTGGTTCCTTTAATAGTTCCAACTATTGTTCTGTTCACTCAGAATGCAACAGACACTCCCTTCTCATATGGGATATCCGACTTTGACACAAATTCAGTTCTTACTTACTCTACTTTACAAACCATGGTTCTGTGGGTAGGGATCTCTAACTCTCCCTTGCAAGGATCAACCATGGGAACTAATGTCGCTTTTAATGGTATTACTTATGGTGGGGGTCACATGCCTCCTCCATCCCCTTCGCTCAGTGGTGCATTTCAGTAACCAATCGAGCCTAACGCTAATTATATATTATTTAGTGGAGGTAGTTTGGGACCTTCATCCTACATAACGATGGTGGGATCTATGCCATTCTCTTTGTTTGGTGCGTTTGGGAGCAACGATTTTTCTTCGACCATTTTCCCGACTGGGGGAAACCCCAACTTTGGTCAACAGAACCTGGTGCAAGGTACCATTTTTTCACAGGGAACAACGATTGGAGTATTCTCCACATAGGGTATTTGGAATCCTTGGTAGGGCTCATTTCCCTCACAAGGTATTTCGATTGGGGGCGACCCCTTCCATACTCAATGGAACCCTGGGAATAGTTCAATACCTATGCCGGTAGGATCGGTCGGGGTGATCCCCAACCTAGGTCCTTGGAACATGACACAGGGAGAAATCCTTATGTAGGATATGTCATTCAATTTTAGGAGACAACCAATGATGCAACAACAGACGCAATTTTCTTTTAATGGTCAAGGCCGTGGTTTCTACCAACACCCTAGCCGACAGTCCAAATTGTCCTGGAAACCTGGTGCCAGTCAAAATCCAAGGCCCTCTTTTCATGTAAATACTTCGCAAAAAAAACCACTGTTTATGGCAACTCTGCATTTTCCAGACTTGTCGAGATTATTAAATGACCCAATCTATCATGATCCAGGTTAGCCCCCCATGCTAACTAAGTTTTCTTCAAATATTCCAAAATTTGAGGGAAAGTCTGGTGAATATCAAGGTGATCACATGACTACCTTTCACTTGTGGTGTTCATCGAACTCACTGAAAGACAAATCCGTTCAGCTACTCATTTTTCAACACACTCTTATAGGGGGTGCTACGAAGTGGTAAATCAATCTAGCAAGCTTGAAGTACTCTTACTTTAATGACCTGGCGATGGTTTTCTTAAACCATTTCCATTTTCTAGTGAGATATGATGTCGACACCGAGTTTATGGACAAATTCGAGTAGACTAAGGCTGACCACATCTCAAATCATATCCGACAGTGGCATCATAGAAAGAGTTTGATTGAGGTCAAGGTTCCTCCTACATTCTTGCTTGAGTGGTTCTTGAAGTCTTTGGTTCCTTGTGTGTCCAAAGACGTAGCAATGCCCGGTGTGTTTTCTAAGGAGGATGATATTATGAGAGACCAGCAGCTAGAAATGATTTACTCATGATCTGGCATGATTTACGAGATCTTACCCAATGCACCACGATCTACTCTCGATAAGGACAAAAAAAATTATGGGCCCCACACTGATGGCATAATGGGCTCAACAAAAAGAAAGTCCACGGATCTATTTTTGAATCAGTTGTAGCAATTGTCGATACAATAGACTATGGCCAGCGTGGCTCCTAGTTCAGTTTCCCCTGCTACCCATACGTCAGATGTACATAGTGTGCAATCAAAAACTCCCAAGGCCAACTAGCAGGACGAGGGAAATAAAAAATAGAGAAATAGGAAGGGTAAATGGGATCAGAAGGCCGCTAACAATGATGGTGATGGAAAAACTGAGAAGAAGAAGGTGAAGTATCTGTGTAAGCTTTGCACGGACAACCACTTAACTCACCTGTGCCCTCAACTTGCAAAATCCCATAAGATACTAGCATGGAAACAACCTTTTGTGTTGACAAACCCTTTTCCACAAGGTAAAAGTATGGCTCAGGCTTCTACACCCATGAGCGTGGCTGGGGGCAGTCAATGACCCCCCATGCCTACTTTTAACAACCCAACCATGAAAATTTACATCATGAACATCGATTCTCATTTATCAACTAGGTCTCATGACTACGGTACACCAAAATCTATTGAGAAGGGAAAGGAAGCCTTCAATCCATTGACTCCTCTTCAAATTGAGAAGATGGTGGGTGAGACAATGACTCACATCCCTAATGGTGTGTCTAAGAAGGCTTCCCATAACCCAAATGTGAGGGCCTCCTAGAACTACTCTGTCATGGAGGATCTAGCATAGACCCCTTGTGCAATGTCTACTCTAGAGGTGCTCCAAAGTTGCCCCTCACGAAGAAAAGATTTATTTTTCACCTTGGGAGTGAAAAAGACTAGTAGCTCAGGAATGATCATTTTTTATCCAATCGACCTTAAACCTCATCTTCGTCACCGTGTCTCCTTTCATATAGTAGTGGCATACACCACAAAATCGTTGACACAGAACATTTTTTGTACGGTGGTTGATCAAGGTGCATGGACTTGTGCGATTTCGTTGGCATGTTGCAAGGCCATTGGCCAACCTAAGTTGTCTTCATCGCCTACAATGATTATGCCTTTTAATGGTAGATAGTTTATAACACATTGTATAATTCCCTCTTTCCCCGTCCAGTTAGGAGATAAAACTATGTGTGTCGAGGTTGAAGTAGTTGATGCGCCTATCGACTATAATATTTTGTTAGGACGAAGTTGGACTAACGTGATGCATGCAATGGTTGCCACTGTTTTTCGGGTCTTATGTTTTCTGCATGAGGGCCGAATTGTAACCATCGACCAGTTGTCCTTCTCTCGTCCTGACCCTTCATCGGAGGATTCCATTGTCCCAATGGGTGATAACCCACAACCTGTCACTCCCAACTTAGGTGCTAGATTTTTTCCATCGTTGATGGGAAATTTTTATTATCCGACGCCTTCCAATGATGTAAGGTTTATATCGGTTGTTCTGGACCGGCCGAGGGCTGCAATTTTTAAATTTTCATCTTTTAAAATGAGCTACTTTCACGACCGATGGACTTTACCTTCCCCATCAACTTCGATGGAAGGGATAGGGAGCCTTGGCATGGTCATGCCCTTATCTGGAGCTGAGGTTGCGTACAACATTGTCCAGAAAGCCTCAGCCAACCCCAATCTGGCTCCCTCACAGGAGCTAGATCTAGTTCTTGAACCTATTAAGGATCAAGATTCTCCCACTGCCCAGGATCCTTTAGAATTAGTCTTTCCATTTGATGAGGTGATTCTCTAGAAAAGGACTGGTCTCGACAATCCTTGGGATGATCTGCATCATAAATATTATTTTCTTCCCGAGCTTAGGAGATTAGAGTCGAGAGAGTTTGTTTTGACCATGAATGGAGATATTCCTTGTCCTATAAACCCTCTAACTATGCATGGAGTTTACGTTGATGGAAACATGGAAAGAATTGTTGCAACGATTCCTATTGATATCTCCAGAACCGTTGGCATCGTGGAGAATGTTTTCATCGAAGCATATTTCTCCCCTGAAGAGATTGAAATTTACACCGAGTTGTTTAAGGAGTTCCATGACATTTTTGCCTGGTATTATGAGGAAATTCCAGGCATCGACCCAAGAATTGTTGATCATTAAATAATGACTTATCATGATGTCAAACCAGTTCGACAGAATCTTTATCTGGCCAATCCTCAAAAAGAAGAAATGATCAAGGCATAAGTAGAGAAACTGCTCAAAGTTGGTTTCATCTACCCCTTACAATTGATGGAATGGGCATAAAAACCGGTTCCTGTCAACAAGAAACAGGGCATGATTCGCGTTTGTATGGATTTCCATGATTTGAACAAACCTTGCCCGAAAGACAATTTTCCAACCCGTTTATTGATCAGATTGTTGACGAGTGTGCGGGTTGTGAAGTCTTTTCTTTCATGGTCTGTTTTTCGGGATATAATCAAATTAAAATCAAACCCGAGGACCAACATAAAAAAAAAATTATTTGTCCTTGGGGTACCTTTGCGTATCGAAAGATTCCTTTTGGCCAAAAAAATGTTGGAGCCACCTTTTAGCAGGCCATGTCGTTCTCTTTTCATGAACTCAAACACATAGTCGAGGCATACCTTGATGATATAGCATCACGTTCTCGCAAGAGATCTAATCATCCCTCCCATCTACGACTACTATTTGAGATAAGTCGCTACTATCAGTTTCGCTTGAATCCTAACAAGTGCAAATTTTGCGTGACATCGGGTCGTTTATTAGGTTTCATCGTGTCGACAACAGGGATCATGATCGATCCTCTTAAGGTTGAGGCGATAGTTCAATTTCCTCCCCCATTCACAATACCCCAACTTCAGATCTTATAGGGGAAAGTGATTTTTCTCCGGTGTTTTCTCGCTAATTATGTTGAGATCACTAAAGGGTTCATGCGTTTTTGAAAAAAGGGGCCCATTCCATTGGGATGAAGTAGCTCAACGCTCCTTTGAAGCGTTGAAACATGCCCTGACGTCTTCCCCTCTGATCCGACCTCCTTATTATAATAGAGATTTATTGTTGTATTTGGCTACTGCGGAGTCGACCATCGACATGGTCTTGGTCTAGGAGGATGAAACGCTCGATGAGAATGTTATCTATTATCTTAGTCGAGGCCTAGTTGGACCAGAACTCAACTACTCTCATGTTGAGAAACTTTCTTTGGTAGTTTTCCATGTTGTCCAATGGTTCCTTCACTATATATTTCTTCACAAGACCACCATCATTGTCGTCGTCAACCCTTTCCAATATTTGTTAACATGATGGGTCATTGGTGGAAATATCAGTAGATGGATACTTATCCTATAGTAATTTGACTTGGATTTTGCCTCTGCAAAATCTAAGAAGTCATTGGTCTTCGCCAAAATAATTTTGGAACTACCGATCGAGTCTGGTGATATTATTCTAGAAGAGACACCTATCAATGGAGATAATTTTCTAATTTCATCTTCGGACCCCTAGTATGGATATTAACTTGTATATATTCATACTTTGATGTGCCCTCTTCTTCTTATGGCAATGAGCATCGACGAATTCGACACCAAGTGAGAAACTATCTTATTCTCGATGACACGTTGTATCGTTGGGGCATAGATTGCATTTTTCAAAGATGTCTCACCCATTAAGAAGCATAGATCGTTTTGAACGACTGTCACACCAGAGCATGTGGCGGTCATTTGTTTGGGTTGGAAACAACCCAAAATATTTTATGAGTAGGATACTTCTATCCCTTGTTAATCAAGGATTGTGTTGAGGCAGTCAAGAAGTGTCACCCGTTCTAGATATTTTGTCGGAAGATGCAGGCATAACCTGCTCCTATGTTTCCATTCATTGTTTTTGGTTCTTTCACCAAGTGGGGGATTGATTTCACTACATGTCACCCAAATTCAACCAGGGGGCATCATTACATCATCGTAGTATTATACTACTTCACTAAGTGGGTCGAAGCTATGTCGACATTTAACAATGATGGAGAAACCACTTCCCTTTTCATTTTCAATCAGATAGTAGTGAGATTTGGTATCCCGAAGGAGATTGTCACTGACCATGGAAGTCACTTCCAGAATAAAGTGATGAATGAATTAATGTCAAATATGGGGTTTAACCAGGAACATTCGTCACCCTATTACCCGCAAGTGAATGGTCAAATTGAAGCTGTGAATAAGTCTCTCAAGAACATTCTTCAACGGATGATCAATTCGGCTAAGTCTAATTAGAATTCGATTTTATATTCAACATTGTGGGCTTACCGAACTTCTGTAAAGACTACCACCATTTTTTCACCTTTTCAACTCGTCTATGGGTTGGAAGCAATCTTACCTATTGAGTGTTAGATTGCTTATTTAAAGTTGGCAATGGAACTGTTGCCCAACACTACACCGCTTGAGGAACGCCTTTTATATCTCGAGAAACTCGATGAGAAACTTCATGATGTAGCCTTGGCTAACGAGGCTCATAAGCAACGAGTCAAGTGTCAATATTATCGATCTATTTGCCCTTGGATTTTCTCCAAAGGTGATCTTGTCCTGGTTTATGACCAAGACAAAGGTCCCCTGGGGGCGGGCAATTTCAAACCCATGTGGTTTGGACCTTTCATTGTGAAAGAGGTCTTAGAGAAGGGTGCTTACTATCTGGCTTATTTTGAGGGAAATGCCTTAGAGGAGCCTATACATGGGATCTACCTTAAGAAGTACTACTCTTAGGTTGGTCATCTGGGTGACTTCTTGTATATGTGTATAGTCTTTTATAAATTTTTGTATTTTTTTGTTTTGTGGACATGTAGTTATTCATGTCTTCTTTTTCACTGTGGAATATGTCAAGTTAATCAAGGATTTAATTTGGGTTTGAGGACGGCACTAGCCGACACACTTGGAGGTTTTCTTCCAAAACTTGGGTGATTTTCACACCTGGAGGCAAGTTGCTATCTTCTGGAGGTATTTGTCTAGGTGACGCAACCAATAATGTTGTACAACTCAATGACAAAATTTCTACGTGATGCTTTGTCACATGGAATTTCTTGCCTCCCGGTTTACTTAGATGCTCAATTGGTTGTGTCCCGGTTAAATGGGGTTTACCGCATTTATGATCCCACTCTTCACCGATGATTCCTTATGGTATGTCTCTTAGAATGATATTTTGATTATATTACATATATTCATGTTCCTAGGAGTTTTAATCATTTAACTGATACTCTAGCTAATCAAGTTTTAGATTGGCATGTTACTCACATGTAAAAGAAAAAAGCACACACATACACATGTAAATACATTTGTAAATATTTCATCCATAAAACAAGAAATATATATATATGTACAAAATGGTGTCATGAGCACAAAAGTGGGCATGAAGGCCTCACGTTATCGATATACACCGCTAAGCTTAAGCCCTCAAAATACATAATACAAAAAGTTACCTCGGCATGTAAATAGTTTGATGCTATCTAAGGTCTAGGACTATTGGCCTTGCTATAGTGCATGACGGTGTTTGCAAGACGTCGGAATAACTGGACCCAGGTTTGAGACACCCCTATTACATGTGGTTTCATAGCTGGGGGGGAATCCTCGATCTCATCCATAAGAACTACACGAGTGAGAGCATTAAGGTTCCTCTCCACTCGTTGTAGGACTCCGTT
Source organism: Picea sitchensis (assembly GCA_010110895.2). Classification (NCBI taxonomy): domain Eukaryota; kingdom Viridiplantae; phylum Streptophyta; class Pinopsida; order Pinales; family Pinaceae; genus Picea; species Picea sitchensis. Next base: position 278,639 of record SNQJ01S0015622.1, on the reverse strand, counting down.
AGCCTCTCCGGTTGGGGGTCCTCTCGTAGCTGTCGGTCCTCCTACTGTTGTTGGTCCTGCCTCTGGTCAAGGACGTCACCTAGTCTTGGCAAAGTCTCTCGGTCATACTGGTCCCACATCTGTACATAAAAGATTTGTAAGTTATCTGACACCTACATAAAAAGGATATATATAAAAATAAAGAAGTTAATAACTTCAAAAAATATGTTACCTATCTCGCTACGCTCCTCTCCAGGGGGCAATGGCATGTGTGGATCTCTAAGGAAGCTAATCCATGCATAGGGATATTCCTCTTTAATTGGGATCTGATGTGCCGACCAGTCGAAGAATTTTTCATCAAATCCCTCTTGGGTCCTTCCTCCACCCTGTCTAGGAGTTAATATTTCCCACCTGCACAATACTAGGAAGGTGGAAATATTCCCCCGTAATGTCTTTCTAGGACTGAGAGTGGGCACCCTCTCAAAGAATAAGGAACAAAAAACAGTACCAAATCCAAATTTATTGTTGGTACGCCTACAACACTCTGTGGGTTGTCTCTTCATGCATACTAGCATGGTAGTGCTCTAGTAAAAAATGGACTCCTCTAAACACTGAACTACACAATGCATCTGTGCATGGGAGGCCTGATGGAGTGTTGCGGATCCAGTAATCTGCCCGATCATGAGTAAAATAACTCGTAAAGAGAGGCTGGTAATCTTGTGAATTGGTACCTGAGAACCTACTTTCTCGGCACCAGCGTCACAATGCATCATAATATAGTATTCAATGTTGTATGGCCCTGGAGGAAAGGTCCTCAAGTTAACTGGTTCCCCTCTCCTAGAGAGGCCAGTCAAGAAGTAAATATCCTTCGTGGTTGGGGTCAATGATTGACCCTCTAGCATGAATTCTTCTGCGTCCAGATTTTAGTACTCTACCAAGTTATTAAGAAACCTCGGTTGTTCCCTCATGAATGGACACTAAAATAATTTCCAAAGGCCACACTTTTTTAGCGTAGCAACTGCCATAGGGTCCTCCTCAACCAGGGCGTCTAGATCCTCATGCTTCCTATCTCTCCAGTGCACATACATCCTGTCAGATATAAAGATTGAGAGGTTTTTGGTTTCTTGTATTTTCTTTTTTCAAATCAAAAGGAAGTGTATGTGGGTTGTTGTTGATACAGTTGTGTATGTACTTGGGTTGTTTATTCCTATGCTCGAGTACATACATGGGATGACTTTAGACAACCCGCATACATGCAGGTGTGACCTTTTTTCAAAGGCACGCCCCTCCGAAACTAAAATTAAATGCATATAAGAAAATTAAATTGCAAGAGAGGGGATTTTGTACTTACTTGGTCCAAATAGGAGGGTTTTTTGTCCACCGTAGCTCCCAAAATTCACTTTTTTTACGAAGGTTTTTTTTGACTTTTTGTTAATTTCCAAGTTGCAATGGTAAAAATGAATTGTCCACCTCTATTTATAGAATGTTTTGGCCTTTTTTCCCCTATTTTGTCCCCCTTTTTCACTTTTCCCGACTTGGTGGTTTCTTGAGTTCTCTTTTGGGTTATCTTTCCATCATCCTGATAAACTAGTCCTTATGGTTTGGTAATTTTTTGAGATTGGTTACATTTACATCATCCCTTGGTAAAAGTGATTTTTTCCAACTTTTGCATATAAGTTCGGTTTTCACTCCCATATTTTTGCATCTCGTTGTCTTTTTCTCTTTTCCATAGGATCGACCCCACTGACGTGTGACACAGAATTTTCTTTGTTGCTTTAGAAGTGTCGTAATTAGGTGGTAGATCCTAACTCTACATGGATTCCCTAAGTAGTTCCTTTGTTGCATTTTGGCGTCCATGCTATGAGTTTTGACTATAGGATTGGGAGTCCTTGTTAGTCCCATCATGATTACATATTGAAGCCTCATTCTTCTTGCTAATCATCATTCTTGTTCTTACCCTCAAGACTCCCTAATGATCATGCTTTGTTGTATTTCAAGCTCGTTTTAAAATTTGAAAGCAACATCCAACGAGACTGTATTTATTCTTTTCGATCTTGTGTGGATTACTTGAGAAAAGTAGCCCCCTGGAGTCTTCTTTAATCCCTTTTTAGACTCTCTAAAATTGAAAATATTGTTGATCGATCTTGTTGTCCTTCACACTCACCAAACTCAAATTTGAAGTCAAATCTATCTGGCGGTAGTTTACCCCTTTTTCGGTCCAGATGACTAATTTTATGAATAAAGGTATGCTCTAGGAACTTCGGTTCGCTAGAAGAGTATTCTCAAGCGTAAGTTTAAACTTTTTTCGGGCCCACGGGACTAAATTTTTGAAAAAGGAACATTCTCCTTGGTTTTGGTTTATCTCTTTTTTGGGCCTTGGAAATTACTTATGAAAAAGGAACCCCCTGGAGTCCATAGTTAAGCCCTTTTCAGACTCCCTAAATATGAAAATATTTTCGAGTGACCTTGTTCATTCACACTCGTTAAATTGATCTAGAAGAACATCTACTTGGCATGGGTTTAACCCTTTTTCCAGCCAATAGATTATTGTAGAAAAAGGTACACCTCAGGAGATTCATCTTGCCAAGAGAGTTCTCCTCAGTTATATTTTATACTTTTTCGGGATAAGGAGACTAAATCTAGAAAAAGGATGTGAGTCCATAGTTATGTTCTTTTTAGACTCCTTAAAATTGAAAATATAGCCGAGTGATCTTGTCTTTGTCACACTCGTTAAAATGGTTTTGAAAAGATGTCCTTTCGGTGCAAGTTTAACCCCTTTTTGAGCCGATTGGACTAATTGTGAAAAAGGTACTCCTTGGAGTCTTATTTTTGTGTTTTTTCAGACTCTCTAAACATGCAAAAACCACTAAGATTTCCTTCTCTGCGCTCGTAAAAATTTACATGGAAGGAGTCTTGTTGTGTCATGATTAATCACATTGCGGGTCTCATCTTTTCATTTTTGGCCTAATGATGGCTCCATGTTTCTCTCAATTGAACCTTTAAAGCATTCCTTATACACAAGACTTGCAACACTTTTTTCCTCTACAATCTGACACCTCGACCTATGGAGGAATTTTCCCCAGGTGTCCTTATCCTGCACATGTCTCCTTGCCCTGAGCATCGGTATGTTCCATGCACTTGGAACCAATTTTATTCCTCGCGACACTCATTCCTCCTTTTTAACATAGCATTCTTTTATTTTTTTTCAAGATCATTTAAAAATTGAAAAAGACCAAAAACTAAACTATTCTAAAAAGACAGGATGGGAAATACACATTCTTTTTTTGAAAACAAAGATAGTCTCCCTTGTACAAAGAACATCCTTTCGTTTCTTCTCCAAGCATTGGGATCTATTATGACCTTAGGAAGTTGTTCTAGCTACATAGAGTTGTTCTCTCCTCTGTTTGGTTACTCTTCCAAACATATGGACAGTTTGTGGTGTCTCCTACATCATAGACTTATGTCAATGTTACGCTTCCTGAGTCTGATAATATTTCATGATTTTTTCCAAGGGAAGTTTTATCCAACCTCAGTTGGCCTTTCTGGAGTTTGTCTCTTTACTTTGATGAGTTGGCCATCCCATGAGTCCAATCAAGTCCAGATTCAAAATCGATGAAGTTATCTGCCTGATCATTGAGATTCTCTAGTCTTTTACCGACGGCTTATCGAAGACCTCAGGGTAGTGATTCTTACACTCCCATTATAATCCTACCTGAGTTTTGAATATCTTGAAGTTGTTTCTCGAGCTATATCTCCAGCCACATGCATTACTAGCTTCTTGAAGATGCACATTGTAATTGTATATCTTCAACTGATTTTGAGATGTAGATTCGTTGTGTATTTCTTGTGGCTACACTTTATAAAGAAATTTATATATGGCATGGATTTGTAGTGTACATTATTGGAATCCATGATTTTTTGATCCTGAGCATGGTTATCCCCACCTCAGAGAGATAATTGTTGTTTTGCAGATGGCACCTCCCGAACTCTAGTCCCAAGCTCACTCGACTTTGTGCATTCCCTCTGGTGATGATATTGTAACTTATTCCATCCATCACTTATTCTTCTGAACTCACACATTAGGGGGCATCTGTTATAGCCCTAAAATTCCTTACTAATGCATATATGGCATTGACCTTTCTACTTGCACAATTTTCCAAACTTCTCTTGAGGAAATATTTTTTAAAAAACAATTTTTGGAGCATGTATGTGCCCTGCTGCACTATTACCCGTGTACATACACTTGCTTCATGATAGACATCCCACGTACATACACTAGCTACATACTAAAAAAACCCTGTTTACCTCCAAAAGTTGCAAAAAATAAAAAGCTGTAAGGAATTTGGCGGAATTAATGGGCTATTGGAGGTTTCCCAACCAATTCACATGTTATAGCATGTCCCCAAAACCAAATAACTATCCTTTTTCCATATAGAAGGAGGTCTCAGGGTCCCATTTACACATCAAGCATTAGAATGGTGAAACTCTTCCCAAATCCCTTTTTCCTCCTTTCCCAAGTATTTGCAACCCTTCTGAGTTCTTGTCTCAACATTCCCTCTTTATCCCTTTCTCCTATACAATCCATTCCCTTCCCTTGAAGTGATCAATTGATTGTGAGAGAAAGCATTGGGATAAGTGTACTTAGAGAAATATCAAGAGGAGCTCAGACTAGGTTCGCAGGAGTGTCATCCTACAAAGGTTGTAATTTCCAATCTTTGAATATTGAATAAAATAATCTTTTTCCCGTCCCAAATAATGTCTTAATGTTTTTCATTTTATTTATGCATAATGATTTATATCTAACCCTAATCAATGAGTAGAAATAGAATGTTTGTAGCATTGTTTGCCTAAGTACTCTTGCAAGTCATCTTTGGGAGGAGACTTGCATCTTGGGAAGCTACAAAGATGGAGGTGGTTTACATTGAACATTGGACTAAAGGTATTGCTTCTCATCTACCTTCCTATTTCTTTTTGTTCATCTTTTTGGAGTGTTTGGGGTAGTTTAGGAATTATATTGCATTTTAAGGGAGTTCATAGATATGTCTATACTTAGAACCCTGGTATAGTTATAGGGGTATTTTCCTGCTAACAGTCATGTTTTTATTGTTATCACAATATTCGGGAACATTCCTAATTTATATTCAAATAGAGACCCCCTAGTTCAGCTCATGAGCTAGGAAAGAGATGCAAGATGATTTGAGCATGTTACTAGTGCAAAGGTGTTGCTTGTAAAAAATAAATATGGGTGAGATGTTTGTATGTCATCAAATATAATCTAGAATCATAATTAAAACAAAAATTAGGGAAAGAAATTCCTCCAAGGGGAAAGATGATGAAGAAATAAAGAGAAAAGAAGTATATGGAATTAGGATATGAACTCAGACCAAAATATGTTACAACTGAAAAATGAAGGATTGGGTAAATGACGATCAAATATGTGCAACCAACAAAGAAAGTAAACTCAAACAAGGATCATGAATGTAAGTGTTCCCAATAGCTTCAAGGTTGTTCATGTATCCCAACCATCAAGAAGTTTTCATCCTCTTGAAAAGACTAACCCATGTGAAATTTTATAGACATTCATATGGACTTTTGTGCTAGTGTTGGTCGAGAGTTGCATATATCATCATGATTTTATGAAATCAATCAAATCATTTCTAGAATGTTGTTCCATGGAAAAAAAAATGGAAATGTATTCTATTTGTTATCCATCATGTGTTTTTCTCATGGTTGTGCAGTGATATTCATTCATTATCTGTCTCTCCTTATTCTAACACTTGTTTTATGTTGTGACATGGTCATCTATTTACCAATTCAAATCGAGTGTGTCATTACCATTGTGCACTTGTACCTATATGAACAAATTGGGAAACTTTCCTCATGATGAAGTCAAATTCTATGAAACCATGTGTATTCCTATAGCCATGTCTTTCTTTTTAGGTGAGTATAACCTTTAACGATTGAGATCTGTTGGGATGTATGAAGTCACAATGTGATTATTACTAGCTCCTATTGTCAATATTTCATTAGAGAGGTAGAGAATACTTATCTTGAATGTTGGCTTGTTGAGTGGAAGGTCCCTTTGGGTAGAAAATGACTATGGATGTAATGATCATTTTTTCTGCCTCAAAAAGGTGCATTTGAGAACCATTTTGTTGATCAATGTCCTAGATATTTAGAGATCATGTTCTTGAGTCATAATGTCCTTTCCCGACTAAAAATGTTCATCACACTGTTGCTATCAACACTTCTTCAATTGTTACTTCTTTGAACCAGATTGTGCATCATGTCTATGCAAATGAATGAGAAACCTGCTTTATAGTTAAGGTTTTGTGGCCTTGGCTGCATTTTGTATGATCATTCTTGATGAGCCTTCCCAAAAATATAGACTAGTGCCTTGAAGGGCTCCATTGAGAGTGTCATGTCTTGGTTGTAATGTAAAGAAATAGTAAGTGAATATATATATTGTCGTCCAAAATGATTCATAAAAGTGTATGTCCTTAAAATTTAATATTGGGATCCTGTGATGTTGAAAGATAACATTGTAATGTTCTTGTGCATGTATTCAAGAGTCTTAAAAAAAACCTCTTCATAGGAAATGATTCTTCTCAATGGACACCATCCTGCCGAGAAGGTTTGTAGCAAATTTTACCTCACTAGTCTTTATTTAAGGAACCAAGAGTACGCACTCATAGACCATCACATCGATCCATTGGTATAGAATCTTTTGCAAGAAACATAGCCTAAAACTATTGGTCAACAGGGATGGTATAACTATCATGGATTACAGAAAACAAATTTGTGAACAACTGATGTGGTTCTTTCAATCTGGTTTCCATATTGGCCAAGATGTAAATTATTCCTCAAAATATATTCTTTCAAAAACTTAGGATAAGAGGTTTTTGAAGTGTCAGTGTCCAAGTGAATGCAACTAAAACAAGTAAATCTTGTAGTTAAACTTCTGAAAGAATCATGCTTAGATTTTCCTCATAAAACTAGGGTTAAGCCAAGCTTTTAGTTAAATGACAAAAATGAAATGCATCAAAATGAAAAGACAAAATATTTTGTGGAAAAGAAACTTAAACTAAATAAAGACATCGTGAGCTACAAACTAAACCAACATCAATTGGTATCCTTTATTGAAGAAACCAAGACAAGTCTAGATATATGCTATACAAATGAAAAAGGAAGAATACATCTAAACTATGATAGAAGACATGAAGTAAAAGAACTATGCTACATATATTCCTAATCTATCCTACATTGGTTGGAAAAAGGGGTTAAGTGAAAGAATAGTGCCAATGTATCTGATCAAGTAACCCCAAACCTGCAACCACATTTTTACAAAAAGTCAGTTGCAGACATTGGAGTAGCGAGGTGTCAAGTACAAGAAGAATTGATTCAAGAAAATTTCCACCCAGCATGTTAAGTTTGGAAGCTTTATGGTTCATAATAAATGTAGACATGTAGGATTCCTCCAACCAAAACTCAATTCCATCATAAAATTTGCAATTATTAGCATAGAACTTTCCTCCAACCAAAACTCAATTCCATCATAAAATTTGTAAATTATTAGCATAGAACTATTGGAAGGAAATCAAAATTGAGTGACATATCTGATGCGACCCATGAATGAAATTTATGTGCAATGTACCTTGTGAGAGAGTCTTGGAGTGGGTGGAATCATTCATTCCAGGGGCCAAAGTAAGACAATGAGCACCTGAAATAACCATTGGTTGAAAATGGAGTGCCTCATTATCAAGGAAAATCCTCCTGGGCCTACATTTTACATAACCCATATGCTGAGAGTAGAGATGATAGTTGATAATTGGAGAGAAACATTGAACAAAAAATGACTCCGGGACTTCTCCTATAATATCATTAAAAACATGTGGGGAGTGTTGTACTTATGAGATATAATCCAAGGGTGAGTGATGTGCCTATCCTTGAGGGTTAACATGTGATTTTGGGGAAGACTTAGATGACAAAATTTCTTGGACCAACTCAACATTTCATATGCCTCGTAAGGTTATGGGTTGTTCATTTGATGTGGCTTCTTCCTGTAAACTAGAAAATTTGTTGTGCATTAAAATTAGAAATTTTAGATTGCAAAGGACCAATGAATGATAGTTTAGTACTCACATTCAATTCCAGAAAAACAAAATAGTCATAAAAAAATAGTCACCATGATCAGGTCGTGATTCGACGTGTTCCACAAATTCAGATTGCGAAGGATTGATAACATTATGCATCATGGATGGATTTTCATTAAGAAAGAGCATTTGATCGATCAAAGTTGGGAACTCTTCTTGTTCTAGTTTATCATTCAATGCCTTATCTCTGAAAGAGTAATGTAAAGGTTTCACTACATGATAAACAGGTGAATACTCATTCGAGCGATTATCATCAAACAAATTTGTGTATCTTGGATGAAGATCTTAATATTATGAAAATGACAGGATTTCTTCAATAGGAGATTCGTTACAGGCTAGAGCATGTTCATGATTTTTTGAATAGGAGAAAGTAGATTGTTCACACTCTCGGGATTATGGATTTAATATTCCTGATAAGTATTCCCCCATAACTGTGTCAGAGTGTTGGTTAGATATTGTGTACTCCCTATCCTTCATGGCTAGGTATGAATCTTGTGAATGAGAGTTTATTAGAGCGCACATATCACACCCTTTAGTAGTAGATATAAGAAATGAAAACCAATAAAATATTTCTTGGTCTGAGTGTTTATCATTGTAATGTACCCATCACCCAGCTAGTCACATCATTTATTAAAATGACCCCATAAAAGTTCTGATACTAAATTTAAATGTAGAAAATAACACACACCATGAAATTCAAGTTCATTCAGTTATCCATACTCAATAAAAATGTAAATATAATTACTCTTACTGTACACAGTAGAAAATAAATGCATACAACAACATTAAACCATATTAACACAGAATAAAATGCATCATTCTTCTCACAACAAGAAATAATAACCAAATATATTTCAGAGTGAATTGCAAAGAACCTAAATTATCATTATACATGCATAAACACAACAAATAACAATACTTATCATATAAAATGTGCAACTCGTTGCAAAAGACAAAAGTTCCTACGAACGGTAGCCTTTTTGTTCTAGTTCTTAACAACGAGACACCCCTGAGTTGACAAGAGACAGAGGTCCCTAAGGCTAGCTAATGCCCTCCTTTCAGCAGTTTGTCTCTCAGATAATTCCATTCCACCAACACACTTCCCCTCAACCTGCACAAACCAAGGGAAGGAATCCCCTTTCACTCCTCACAGTCCCTTAGGAATTTCCACTTCCCTCCAGGGCTGCCAACAAAAGTTGGACATGAATTATTCTTGTTGGGCCTTTAGGAATTCCACAACTGCAACACAAATTTGCCCAACAGCCAAAATGTATGCTTCCTTGAAGAATTTCAAACAACTCTCTATTCCCAGGAACACAACCGCTTTCTCCATGAGATTATAGCTCTAAACAGTATCCAAACAATTCCACAACAACTAACTTCAATGTCTAACAATCAAAAATCCATTGTTGGCCAGAAAATTTTTAACACCCCAAGTTTTGAATCCCCATTTTTAAATAATGTATTGTTATAATGCTGAGAGGCCGGAGTGCCAAAACAAATATTAAAAGGCCAATCTGCCCAAGAAATGTAATGTTTTGACCATTATTAATAATAAACACATTGATGGCTACTAGATGGACAAGGACTAGGGTTATAGGGGGATATGATTCCACAAGAGAGGGGGCTTGAGGGACTAAATGTTATTTCCTACTCTATTTACCCTTTTTGCCTAAAGGAGGGGATCAGTTACGTGATATTATTGGGGGAGGCCAGGAGGTTCTTGATTCCCCACGAAACACTTAAACCTCCCTGGGTCTGTTAGGGGGGGGTGTTATATGATTACTCGTCCACTCCTTCATACACTTATTCACTCATTCACATGATCACTGGTTCATGCATTCATTAACTTGTTCACTCGTTCATTCATCCCGTCCTTACCTATCACTCATTGATCCATCCTCAACTGCGTCTTGTCTTGGGAAAAAGGAAAGGAACTGTCGAGGATTAGCCACTATAATGTTGGTTGTAGTGGTCGTTGGTGTAATCCAACCATGACTTGAGGTCTACATGTCTTAGATATGTTGGATTGTGTCTAGCATTGTTCACAACTGTGAGTCATGAGAGTTCCAACATTGAGATTCTGGACCAGTTGCACTCGAGCCCAAATAAGGAGAAGGACTACCCGAGGGACTCCGTGGAAGAGAAGGGTGGAGGTCCATTCTCTTGGGTGGTGTAGGCTAGGTAGAATAGGGATGGGTACTTGGATTGATGTGAGTGTTAGTAAATCCTATGAGAGCTTGAGTGCTGACTGATTTGGGAAGCCAAGTAACATTCTGGAACCTTCCTTATGGATTCATAGCCATGGCTCAGGGGTGACACTGATGTTGAGACTTGGAACAATAGTGTCTACATTTGGGTGGAACATCCTTGGTCTGCAGCCAGTTGGTGTCATCTTTTATACAGATAAGTGCTCTCTGTTGTGGTATTATTTACCTTTAAATTAATGTATTGTGTTGTGTATTTATTTATCGTTTAATTGAATCTTTAGAATATGCATGCTTGTTGGTTATTGTTGTGCATGTCATTAAATATTTTATTTTTGGTGTCCTTATTAATTTAAAAGGTATTGGTAAGAGAAAGAAGTCCAGGGATGGGCTTGAAGGTGGCATACCCTAACCTACGGGTGGTCGGGGTGTGTTACAGATTGGTATCAGACACAGGAAAGCTACCAATGTGGTGGGATCAACTAAGGCAAGTTGAACATATTAATGAGAGTAGGATCACTTGGAAGAAGTTCAAGAAGTATTTCCAGAAGGAGTACCTCTCAGAGCATTTATATGACAAGAAAATGCAGGAGTTCTTTGAACTCGGGCTGGGAAGCATGGCTATGGAAGAATATGAGAATAAATTCTTGGGATTGTTAAAATATGTTGGGTTTATAAACGATTAATAGGTAAAGATACAGAGGTTTTTGAGTGGACTTACAACCTTTTATAAAAAAAATATTAGATATGATGAGACCAAGACCTTGACTAAGGCCATCAAGAAGGCTAATTACTTGTATGAGAAAGGACAGAGAAGAGAATCCCTCCAGAAATCTTGGAAGGATAAGAGAAGGAGAAGTCTAATCAAAGGAGGAAAGGATTCAAACATCCCTTCAATAAGAATGAGCCTAATAGAAATCAACAAGATCAGTATGCTAAGGGTGAATCCAAGAAAGAAGACTCCTTGGGAAAAAGGGGAAGACCACCTATCCAATGTTGGGGATGCAAGGAAGATCAGATGTACAAGGATTTCCCACACAGAAAGGATAGAGTGAAGACTATGCACAATATCCAAGAGGCTACAATAGTCGAATATATGGTAAGAATCTATGCATCTTTAGATGATCGACAAGCACAGTACCAGTCCAATAGGATCGAGGTGGAAGGTAAGATCATAAGTCAACCTGTTGCTATTTTAATTGATTCTGGATCAAGTCATTGTTACATTGATCCTAAAATAGTGGATAGATTACATTTGGAGAAAAGTAAACTTGGAAAATCAAGTTTGGTCCAACTAGCCATTGGAACCAAAAGGAGAATCCATGATATGGTTAGAGGATGTTCCATAAGTCTTAATGGTGTGAATACAAATGATGATATAAATATCATACCATTGGGGTCTTATGATATTACAATTGGAATGGACCGGTTGGACAAGCATCATGTTGTCCTAGATTGTCATAGCAAAACATTTACATGTCTTGATGGAGATGGAAAATAGAGCACTGTGAAAGGAGTTCCAAGACCCATCTCTATAAGGGAGATTTCAGCCTTACAACTAAAGAGATGTTTTATAAAATGATGTCAACTATATGCAGATCATGTGGAAGAGCCAGAAAATATAAAGGGGCCAAGCCTTGAATATTTCTTGGTACTACAGGAATTTGAGGATGTATTCCAAGAAATACAAGGGTTGCCACCAAGAAGGGAGATAGATTTCTCGGTTGATCTAGTTCCAGGAGTTGCCTTGGTGTCAAAAACACCTTACAGAATGAGCACACCAGAGATAAAAGAATTACAAATGCAGTTGGAGGAATTGTTGAAGAAAGGGTACATACATCCAAGTGTTTCACCATGGGGAGCACCAATACTCTTTGTCAAAAAGAAGGATGGAACCTTGAGGCTGTGTATTGACTTTCAAAAACTGAATAAGTATACTATAAAGAACAAGTATCCTCTACCCAGAATTGATGACCTCTTTGATCAACTAAGAGGAGAAAATATATTTTCAAAGATTAACCTAAGGTCAGGATACCATCAGGTAAGAATCAAGGAAGAAGACATTCATAAGATAGCCTTTACGACCAGGTATGGGCATTATGAATTTGTAGTGGTGCCTTTTGGACTGACCAATGCACCAATTGTCTTTATGTGCTTAATGAATGGCATATTCAGAAATTATTTGGATAAGTTTGTCATAGTGGTCTTGGATGACATACTTATCTATTATAAGTTTGAAGAGGAGCATGAACATCACTTAAGACTAGTGTTTCAAGTGCTGAGAGAACATCAGTTGTATGCCAAGCTGAGCAAGTGTTATTTTTATCAAAAGCAGATCCATTACTTGGGACACATTATTTCACAACATGGCATAATAGTATATCCAGAGAATATTGAATCCATTAGAGGATGGCCAACACCCAGAAATGTGTCAGAAGTCGGATCTTTTATGGGATTAGCTGGATACTACAGAAGGTTCATAGTATGGTTCTCTAATATTGTTCATCCCATCACTTCTTTGCAAAAGAAGGGAACTAAATTTGAATGGACACCTATGTGCGAAGATAATTTTAATTTGTTCAAGGAGTTACTTACTAGTGCACCTGTGTTAAATATCATTGAACCAAATGAAAGTTTTGTGGTATGTACATATGCATGTAAGGAAGGACTTGGTGGAGTCCTCATGCAATATGGACATGTCATTGGTTATGAGTTCAGAATGATCAAGGAGCATGAGAGGAACTATGCCACACATGACTTGGAGTTTTCTACCATTGTCCATGCCTTGAGGATGTGGAGGCATTACCTCATGGGGAAGAGATTTGAATTAAGGACAAACCACATTGGTCTGAAGTATATTTTTGAATAGCCAACCTTGAATGCCAGGAAAACAAGATGGCTAGAATTTTTAAGTGAATATGACCTCAATATCAATCATATCAAAGGAAAAAATAATAAAGTTGGTGATGCACTTAGTAGAAGAGTGCATATCATGCATGATACTGTTGTCAGTATGCATCTGTCAGACTTAAAGAAAAAAAATTTAGATGATCTTGTTACAGATCAACATTACCTACAGGTAAAGGAAATCTTACAATAAGGAGATGTACAATAGAAAATAAAGGAGTATGAGATAAAGGAAGATGGATTACTCATGCATAAAAATAGAATCTATGTTCCTAGTTCCGAAGAACTTAGGAATTTGGTATTGAAGGATATGCATGATCTTCCTTACGCTGGACATCACAGTTACCAGAAAATGATTACAACAGTAACAAGGAAATTCTTTTGGCTGGGAATGAAAAAGGATGTTACTGATTACATCGCTCGATGTATGGAATGTCAGAAGGTGAAAGCTGAACATAGGCACCCAACGGGTTTGCTGCA
>SNQJ01S0015622.1:207471-220175 GCA_010110895.2 Picea sitchensis | reverse complement strand
TGGGGAAATGAATGAAAGTTGATTGGTTCCCCTCTCCTCACGAGGCCAGTAAGAAAGTATATATTCTCAATCGTTGGAGTCAATGACTTCCCCTCAAGCATAAACTCCTCTGTGTCAGGGTGCCAATAATCCACCAAGGCATTCAACAACCTGGGTTATGCCCTCATGAATGGAGACCAGAATAACTTCCATAATCAGCATTGTTTCAATGTGGTGATAGCAGCAAGGTCCTCATCGACCAAGATATCAATATCCTCATGCTCCCTCTCTCTCTAGTGGACATACATCCTGTCACATGACAAGTTCATGGGGGGAGTTAAATATTTCTTTTTCTTTTTCCCCATGTTATTGAGGGTGTACGCGGGATGTCTTGGAAATAGTCACGTATGCAGGCGGGAAAATTGTTTTCCACCCGCGAGAAGTCCTTAGACAACCTACGTACACGTAGGGCCTCCCCTTTTTAGGATGGAACGCCCCACAAAAAACTAAAATAAATACATAAAAGATGTATGGAAATGAAAAAGTGATGAATTTGTACTTACCTGGTCCGAGTGGAAGTTCGTTTCGTCCTCTGAAGCTTCCAGACTCAACTCTTTTAGCAAAGGGGATTTTTTTCACTTTTTGCTTAATTCTCAATTTGCAATGGTAAAAATGAGCTGTCACATTCTATTTATAGACCTTTTTGGCCATTTTTGCCACTTTTTAAACCCTTTTGTCATTTTTTCTGGCTTGAAAACCATTTAATGTGGTTCTTGAGTTTCTTATTGGATGTTACGACACACTTTGATTTTAGGTTTGGTGACTTTTTGGGAGATGGGTCACTTTTAAAGGTCCTTTGGTAAAAGTTATTTTTCCAACTTTTTGCATTTAAGTTAGGATTCCACCTCCACTTTTTGCATCTCGTTGTCTTTTTCTCTCTGCCATAGGATTGATCCCACCAAACTGCAGTACAAAATCATCATTGCTTCTTTATAAGTTCCATGGTGAAGTGGTAGAGCCTACCTCTACATGGATTCCCTAGGTAGATCATGGTTGCATTTTGGCGTCGATGTCGTCGTTAATGACTTTAGGCTCGGGATTCCTTTTAGTCCTATTATGATTACAAGATTGAGCCTCATACATTTGATGTGTCATCACTCTTGGCCTCACCCTCAAGACTCCCCAAAATGAGTCTTCTTTAATCCCTTTTCAGACTCTCTAAACATGAAAAGATCATCGAGCGATCTTGTTGTCCTTAACGCTCACCAAACTAAAAATTGAAGGCACGTTTGTCCGGCGGTAGTTTACCCCTTTTTTGGTCTGGATGGTCAATTGTATGAACAAAGGTATACTCTGGGAACTTTGGTTCACTAGAAGAGTATTCTCGGGTATAATTTTAACCCTTTTTCGGGCCTAAGGGACTAAATTTATGAAAAAGGAACCCCCATAGAGTCCATAGTTAAGCTATTTTCAAACTCCTTAAAATTGAAAAGATCGTCAAGTGACCTTGTTATTTCACACTCGTTAAATTGGTCCAGAAGAACATACCCTACGTAGTCCATAGTTAAGCTCTTTTCAGACTCCTTAAAATCGAAAAGATCGTCGAGTGACCTTGTTCTTTCACACTCGTTAAATTGGTCCAGAAAAACATCTACTGGCATCAATTTACACCTTTTTCTGGCCTATAGATTAAGGAGGAAAAAGGTACACCTCCGGAGATTCGTCTCATCGGGAGAGTTATCCTAAGTAGATTTTATACTTTTTTAGGATAAGGAGACTAAATCTATAAAAAGGTCACGAGTCCATAGTTAAGCTCTTTTCAGACTCCTTAAAATTGGAAATATTTTCGAGTGATCTTGCCTTTGTCACACTCATTAAAATGGTTTTGAAAAGACATTTTTTTCGGTGCTAGTTTACCCCTTTTTCGAACCGACTAGACTAGTTTATAAAAGTGTACCCCAGTGGAGTCGTCTTTTACATTTTTTCAGACTCTCTAAACGTGAAAAAACCAACAACCTTACCTTCTCTCGGCTCGTGAAAAATACATTGAAGGGGGTTTTCATCGTGTCTTACTAATCACAGTTTTATCTTTGCATCTTTGGCCTAATATCGACTCCATGTTGCTCTCAAATAAACCTTTGAACCATGCCTTGTACGCAAGCCTTATAGCACTTTGCCTCTACGACCTGACACCCTGACCAATGGAGGAATTATCCTGAGTGTCCTTTTCTTGCACATGTCTCCTTGCTCTGGAAATTAGTTTGTTCCTTGTTCTTAGAACTATTATTCTTATGATACTCGTTCCTCCATTGTAACGTAGCAATCTTTTATTCTTTTTCAAGCTCTTTAAAATATTGAAAAAGACAAAAAAATAAAAAATACCCCAAAAAGAGAATAAGAAATATATTTTATTTTTATGGCAGCACAATGAGTCACCCTTGAACAAAGCACATCCTTTTATTTGTTCGTCAAGATTTGAGATCTAATATGACCTTAGGAATTTGTTCTCGCTATATAGAGCTTTGTCCTCCTTCATTTGGTTATCCTTCCAAACACATGCAGAGTTTGTGTTGCCTCCTACATCGTGAACTTATGTCAATGTCATGTTGCCTGAGTTTGATCATCTGTCATGCTCTTTTCCAAGGGAAGTTTAACCCAGCCTGATTTGGCCTTTATGCAGTTTGTCTCTTGACCTCACGACAGACCATTCCAAAAGTCCAATCAAGTCCTTGTTCGAAATCAATTAAGTTCTCTGCCTGATCACCGACATCCTCTTGTATGTTCTCGACAAGTCGTCGAAGACCTCTGGGTAGTGAAGTCATACACTCACATTACACTCCTACCCGAGTTTTGAAGATCTTGAAGTTATTTCTCGAGCTCTGAAGGCCTCATCTCCAACCATCAGGCGTCATTTTCTTCTTGAAGATGGATACTATACATGTATATCTTTGATTTTGAGATGCAGATCTGTTGTGTATTGCTCGCGGATACACTTTATATATTTATATGACATGGATATGCAATGTATTTGATTGGAATCCATGATTTCTATTTCATCCTGAGCATGGGTATTCTTGCCTCAGAAAGACAATTGTTATTTTTGTAGATGGCACCTCCCGAACTCTAGTCTCGGGCTCACTCGCTTCATACATTGATGAATATTTTGTAATGTATTTTGTCCATCAGATGCTCTTATGACCTCACAAATTAGGGGGCATCTGTTATAACCCTAAATTTCTCCATACATGCATGCCTGACATTTGGCCCTCTTACTTGCTATTTTTGCCAAGCCATCACTGAGTTGCTCTTCTTAAAAACATTAATTTTGAAGATGTACGTGCCTTGCACCATTACTACCCACATACACATGTCTGTTCCACCACTACAACCCATGTACGTATGCTATATGCACCACTACAGCCTGCGTATACTCACAAAATTTGCAAGGAATTCGTTGAGATTACGAGTTATTGGATAGTTTCCCAATTTTCCCACCACCTATAGCCCATCACCCAACCAAATAAACATACTTTTGTCATATAAAAGGAGGTGTTGGGGTCTCATTCCAAATCCAAGCATAAGAACAATGAAACTCTTCCCATTTCACATTCCCTCCTTGCCCCAAGAAATTGCAGCCACCTTGTGAGATTTGCCTCAGAATTTCCCATTTTTCCCTTTTTCCTCCATCATAAGCCTATTCCATTTCCCTAGAAGAAGTTTGATAGGAGAAAGATACGTGGAGGTGCACTTGGAACTCGGTGAAGAGGAGTCTGGACCAGGTTCGTGGAGCAGTCGTCAACCTTGTTGTAAGTAAACATTGTGATATCAAGAAGAGGAATACTTTTTATGTCCCGAAATATGATGTGTCAAATCTTTTTATTTGATTTATGCTTTATTCTAACATCTAGCCCATGATTTATATATGAGATGCATGTTTGTAGTTTCCTATTTATATGTTTGTAAATGTAGGCCAACCTTGGGAGGAGGCTTGTATTCAACAAAGCTATCAAGCATGAGAGGATCGACACTAGACACGGAGTAAAAGATAAAGTTCCCTTATCTTTTCACTTTGTCTTTCATGTATGAATTTGGGGTATATTCAGGGTAGTTAGAAAAGTAGGAGAATTTTAAATGGTTAGATCTACCTACATGTTGAAACCTAGTGTAGTCCATAGGGGGATTTCCCCACAATAGCATCTCCTCTATCTTACAATAGATGAGAATATCATCCAAGCATATAATGAAAAACTTGTCCATGAAATCTACGAACACCCAATTCATCAGACACCTAAATGTAGATGGTGCATTTGTCAACCCAAAAGGCACCACTACAAACTCACAGTGTCCATACCTTGTCCTAAGGGTTGTTTTTCTAGTATCCTCTTCTTTGATTCTCACTTGATGATATCCTGACCTCAATTCAATCTTGGAGAAGATCTTTTCTCCTTTCATTTGATCAAAAATATCATCAATCCTTGACAAAGGATATTTATTCATGACTATAACCTTGTTCATTTTTCTGAAGTCAATACATAACCTTAGTGTACCATATTTCTTCTTGAAAACAATAACTGGGGCACCCCAAGGAGAAACACTTGGGTGCATGTACCCTTTATTTAACAACTCTTCTAGCTACATTTGCAACTCTTTTAGCTCTGACATGCTCCTTTTATATGGAGTCTTGGATATTTGGGAAGCTCCAAGTATTAAGTCAATAGAGAAATCTATATCCCTCTTTGGTGAAAATCCTGGTAGATCATTAAACACATATTAAAACTCTTTCAAGACTGAATAATCTTTAATAATTGGCTCTACCATATGGATTGCATATATCTAGCACCCTTTTTTAAAACTTCCTTTCAGTTGCAATGTTGAAATCTCTTAGACAAATATAGGCCTTGGAATACCTTACACTATCCTTGGATTCCCTTTCTCATCAATACATATGAAAACCTTGTTATAAAAATATAAAACAACATGATGATTTTCTAGCCAATCCATACCAATCAAGCAATCATAAAACCTAAGAAGCATAATGTTCAAATATGCCTTAGTGTCAGTTTGATTCATGTTTATATGGAATTATTTAAAAAGCTCATTAATTCTTCTTTTGGTTCTAGTAGCTAGTTGAACTAACCAAGATTTTTGATGCTTACATTTCTTCAATTTAAATCGTTCAACTAGCTTTGGATCTATATAGCTATGACTAGCTTCATAATCAATTAAAATATCTATGGGATGATTATCAATCTTACCTTCCACTTCAATCATGTGGGATTGATAGTCTTTTTATCTATTTTCCAAGGATGCATAGATCCTTGGCATGTTTTTTTCCACACCCTCTATTATCTCCTCTTGATTGATGCTATGCATAGTATTCATCTTATCTCCTTGGTGAGAACAATCTTTGTACATGCGATTTCTTTCATATCCCCAACACTTTATGGGTTGTTGTCTTGGCCACTTTTCGAAGGATTTTGTCATTTTCTGATCATCTTGAGATGGTTTCCCTTGTTGATATGCTTGAGTTATATTCCTTATGAAAGGTGGCTTGAATCATTTCTGCCTTTGATCCATATTTCATTTCTTCTTTTCATCCCAATCATTTTGAAAATTTAACCTTCCCCTATTCCGCTCATACAAATACTTGTCCTTTCTTATGGATTCTTCTAAGTCCTTGGGTTCATCAAACTAAATTTAATCCTTGTAGAAGGATGGAAATCCACTCAAGAACCTCTAAATTTTGACCGTCTCATCTCGTATGAAGCTCACATACCTGAGAAGTTATAGGAACTTTCTCTCATATTCATCCATGGTCATGTTCCCAAACTTGATTTGAAATAACTCTTGCATCTTCTTGTTGTAGTATTTCTCTGAAAAGTACTACTGCTGAAAATATTTCTTGAACGACTTCCAAGAAATTATTTTCTCATCAATGTGCTTGACCTGCTTCAATCGATCCCACCTCATAGATGATTTTTCTTGAAGGTTGTAGGTTGAAATTTTGGCTTGTGAATTTGATGAGGAGTTATGCAACTGGAAATATTTTCTCATTCCCAACAGCCTTGCTTTTGCACCTTCACATTTCTTGTTTTCTCCATCAAATGATGGTATCTTGATTTTCCTCAACTCCCATTGCAAGATATCTAACACATGTCTCCTTGTATAATGTCTGACATGAGATATAATTAGGATGATTTTTGACCTTGATCATGCATTATGTCTTCTAGTCAAGTGCCCTAGGGATTGATGACATTGATTCCTGCTAATACTCCTTGACTGTCTATATCCTCCATGATCATACCTCCTATCATGAGACCTAAACACTTCCACTTAACTATCACTAGCTTCCTTCCTTGTGCCTGAATATTTTTTTACTTTATTCTACAACATATTTAGGATTTGTAGTACCTCCTCTTTAGATTTCACGATCCTTTCATTATTAACTCTATAGATCTTCACTTCTTTTTGGAGGATTCTCATAGTTACCGGCTCCTGCTTGTCTCTTCTTGCATTAGACTCAGTCTCAACATTACCCATGCTAACATGAAGGCCTCTAATTTAATTTTAATGGATGTAAGACCCTTGAAAATCATCTAGATATCTATTTCTCATGTAGGAACTCAAGTCTTCTTTTCTATATCTCTAATTCTACAAGAATGTGCATGCAGTAATTGTTGTTAGAATTAAGCATATTGTAAATTATTTGTTAACTAGATCACATGTTATTATTCACATCAATTTATGAATAACAAAATGCCCCAAGTCAAAATATGATTCCTTAAACACATTATCCTACGAAAAAACTCTCTAACTTTTGTACTCATGACTCATTCTGAGTTTTGAGCGGAAAGGTACAACAGTTGAAGTTTCCCCTCTTTTACTCCTTCAAAAATATCTTTGTTAATTTGTAGAAAATTTTAGTGTCCAATTCAAAATTATGGGTTGACATATGTATTCTAATCCTCAATACCTTTCCAACAACTATTTATTTGTTCAAATCTGAGCTTTGAGTTGAAAGTTATGGTCCGTAGAAGTTTAGGTTGTTTTACCCAATTTATCCATGTATGCTACATGTGTCTTATTTCTCTCCAAGCACATTTTTACATACCCAAATTCTAAATCTGGTTGCATGGATGTATTATGTGGTTCATAATCTTTCAACATACTACTCATGTGCCCCAAACGAACTTATGAGCAATGAGTTACACCCTATGGAAGTAAACTAGTTCCAAAATTTTACCCTTGCTATTTTGGCTGTAACTTCCTCATACAAGCTCTATTTTGCAAACAACTTAGCTCATTAGAAAGATCTCCTCGAGCTATTTTTTATTTTATTTTCATAGGTATATTTATTTCTCATGAGTTTTTATTGGGTAAAAGTGTTGTTTAGGCCCTCAAAATTGTTATGCAAGTTAATAACCTTCAAAAACCACAAAATTTCACATAAAATTGATTGTTTTATTGTGTTAACAACCCTTAAATTTGAGCCATCGATCCCCAATCACGTGGAATTATCAGTTGTTGATCCTCTAAACCTTCCCCGAGACTAGAAATGAATTTCCACCATCGATCGCCATCCCAAAGCAATCTATATTGTTGATCCAAGCTCCAAATTTCGAAAACTTTCGACCGGATTGACGGTCGTCGACTCATTCTCTTGGAAATAGATCCACAACACCTTGTTAAACCAATTGACCCGACCATCATCCATTATCATATCCCATTGGAAACTAATTTTCAACACCCTTTTAAACTAGCCGACCTAACCGTCGACGATCCCCTATTGGAGGATGAATTCCTCACCATTTCAGTCGACCCGACCATTGGTCGTTGACCCTTTCTTGGCTAACTTGGAATGACATGTGGATTATAGCTTGGCATGAAACATCATCATGAGGTGTCAATTTTCCTGACGTGGCATGACACACACATTTTCACATGGCATGAAATGTGGATGTTGATTTGGCATCACACGTGATCACCCTCTTCCCTTCATCGACCATCGATCATTTCTCTTGGATGACTCAATCACCTCACCAAATCAATCGATGCCCGATCATCAACCCATCGTTCCATCGACCATTTCTCTTGCATGTTAAAAAAAAATTCTTTGAAATTAGTTGACGCCCAACCATCGAGCCATCGACCATTTCTCTTTCATGTTCGAAAAAACTTTGTCGAAATCGACCGACGCTCGACCATTGACCCATCAGCCATTTCTCTTGCACATTCAAAAAAAATCCACTGAAATCAGTCGATGCCTGACCATCTACCTATCGGCCCATCAACCACTTCCTTTGGTCGGACCAACTCTTCTCCACTTCAATCCACTTGAATGTCGGTCGTCAACCCTCTCTCTTGGAAAATTTTCAACACTTATAATTTTCGACCAAAGTCCCTGACGATTCTAAGTCGTCGATCTTCAAGATAAGAAGATATTGACCACTGATCGATTCCTTTTTCCAACCTATAAAACTAATCTAGATCGTTGATTTTCTTCCTTTGTAAAATTTCGAAAACGGTTCCTGGTCGTTGATTTAATCAACCTTCCAAATGGTTGAAACCTTGTAAATTTTTAAATTTATCAAGGTTAATCTCAGTGTTTGATCTTTTGATCAAACATGATCTTGGTCGTCGATTCACCAAACCTCCCGTAACAACATAATGACCATTAAAATGTGAAATCTGACCTTGTAGGTTGAATTTGACTCTGTAACTTAGACAATTGATTCCACTAAGCACCTTAGACATTACTGGGTAATTCAAAACTCGATTTTTCCATGAATTTGGGGATTTTCTCTATGGTTCTCCACCATTTTTCCCCAAATTCGCTCAGACCAACATTTGTACCAACAAATTTACCTAAATTTTCATTGGTTCTTGGCCAATACGGGTCCAATGTTGAACAAGCAGATATGATACCATATTGTAACGTACCCAACTAGGGGTTGGGTATGTTACAGTCACTTTCAGGAAATCTACAATAAATCTGCATGATTCTTCGAAAGAGATTATCCACAGACACATATCCAAGCCTACAAATTTATGTAAAGTTGTTAAATATTTCATGATAAACATAACCTACATGAGTAGAGATAAATATTTCCATGAATTGTTTCCAACTCTGAATCAATTTCATTGGAAATGTCTTAAACTGGGATTTAATTTTCCCTTTAAATGTAATAATGAACATTCGACATGTTTCATTGCCCTAGACAATATTAAGATTATGTCAAGTGATGTTAAGCCGATTAAGATGGGTGAATGTAGAGACATGCCCTTTACCATCGAATTTGGGATTTGACAAGAGATTTACTATCTCGACTGAGATGCCCCTGGTGGGTCTCAAAATACTAAAAGGGTTTTCCCTTATAGAGATACAGAGAGGAGCAATCGGATGGTCAAAATTTAAGTGAAATGACTCCACATGGGTGGGATTATCATCCAACCCTCCTTCTATTGCCAATTCTATTGATATGGGAAATATATCCCTCTATAAATAATATGGGTTACCCTCAATAAGAAGTCTCAATTTGACCTTTCACCATTTTCAATATGGAACCCATCCATATTCTAGCCCAATATCCATTTTTGGTTTCGCTTTATCGGTTGTGGCCTGGTCCACCAATGAAGATTTCCTAAGATAAAGAATGAGATGAAACTAATCTAAGATCCATGCATCTTGAATTATATAAAGGCAACCATAAATAAACAATAAAACCAACCATACTTCTATCAAGGTCCCAAGAAATAATTCACATAGAGAAAAAATGCTAATATGAATAAACAACTGCAAATACAAAATAGTCTAGCATTTAAACAATCACTTATGGTCATACACCAATAAATTTAGACAAACATTCTCCAAAGAAAATAATAATAATGCATCCATCATAATGTTCGACAACACATGTATTCCAATAAAGAATGAACACCTTCAGTAACCACTCACATAACCAGATCGAAGATCAACACATCAATGTTTTCACGTGGTAAAACCCCTACGGAGAAACATCCACGGCCCCAGCCAACATGACCACTTGGAGAAGTTTATTAATGCAAAAGAAAAATATTACAAAGAGATTTTACAAGAGAGTTTCTCACAATCGATCATCGGAAAATGACCCTCCATGTTATTTAAATAGAGATCATGGACCAATCGAGTGTTAAGCCACATATCAATGGTCGTTAAGATCGAGGAGAGTATGAATCATCAGATCACTCTATGTCGGGAACATATCGTGACCGCCGAATTTCCTAACTACAAATGAATACTAAAGAAACACACTAAGAAACACACTTTTACTGAATGACACATTAGACCAAGTAGATCTTAACTAACTCCTAAGTATTTAAATATCCTTACATCCCCCCTTAAGAACAACTTGGGATAGGATTGAAGGATTTACAATGTTGACACAATAAGAGAAGTAAGGAGGAATTAGAGCCTATCCCCCCTTAATGACAACTTCATGAACTCCTAACATAAATCGAAGTTTGGAAAACCTCGCTTCTGTAAGAGACTTTGTGAAAATGTTTTCTACTTGATCTTCTGTAGGGAAAAAGAGCACTTCAATAACTTGATCATGAATGAGTTTTTTGATGAAGTGCATGTGTATCTCGATGTGCTTGTTGCGCTGATGTTGAACTGGGTCTTTGGAGAGATTTATGGCACTCTGATTATTGCACCAAAGGTTGGTCGGATGCTGCTACTTGAATCTAAACTCTGAAAGGATATTTCGAAGCCACAAGCCTTCGTGACTTGTATTTACACTTACTCGGTACTCTGCTTCTACTGAAGAAAGTGCAATAGCCTATTGTTTCTTACAGGGACAAGTGATAGGTCCTGAACCAAGTCTGAAAACATAACCTGCAGTAGAATTCCAATCATCAGGGTTGCCGCCCCAATCTGAATCAGCGAAACCAACCAATAAAAGAGTCCCCCCTGAGCTCTAATGTATCCTGAACTGATATGCACCACATACATAGCGAAGTATCCAATTAGTTGCTTTCCATGTATATGGGTGTTTTCATATACCGAGCAACAAGAATAACAACAAAGAAAAGATTAGGATGGGTATGAGTCAAGTATACAAGGCTACCAACTAACTGACGGTACAGGGTGGCGTCAACTTCAAGAGAAGTACAGGTGGAAGTAAGATTAACTCCATAATTTAAGGGAGAATGGGTTGGTTTACAATCATCCATGTGAAAGCAATGAAGAAGGTCACAATCATACTTAGACTGTGAAAGAAAAATTCCTTCATTGGTTTGCAAAACTTGGAGGCCAAGGAAATAGTGAAAAAAACCTAAGTCTGTCATTTCACATTTCTTCTTAAGGTTGATTTTCACATGGTTTAAAAGTTTTGAGTCACTACCAGTAAGGATAAGGGTATCAAAATAAAGGACAAGGATTATCATATGGATCCCTACTTTCTTGGTATAGACATTAGGATCAGAATGACATCTAGAGAATCTGGTGTCAATAAGAAAGCTATCCCTTTTGGCATACCAAGCTCGGGGAGCTTGCTGAAGACCATAAAGAGATTTCTTAAGGCGACAAACAAGGATAGATTCATTCTGGACATAGCTAGGAGTTTGTTCCATGTATATTTCTTCTTTCAAATCACCATGAAAGAAGGCAGATTTAACATCCATCTGATGGACCTCCCATTTATGCGAGACATCAAGGGAAATAACAAGGAAGATGGAATTCATTTTGGCTACAGGGGCAAAGGTTTCATTATAGTCAATTCCTTCAACTTGGGAAATCCTTTGGAAACTAACCGAGCCTTGTGTCTTTCAACACTTCCATCTGATGCATACTTAGTTTTGTAGACCCATTTACATATGACAATTTGTCTTCCTTTTGGAAGAGGTACAATATCCCAAGTATCGTTTTCCATTAAAGAACGATACTCTTCATTCATTGATGTATCCCAATATGGATGGCCTGAAGATTCTGCAAATGTCTTTGGATCATGAGTCTTTGAAACTTGATCCAAAAGAGAATAATCTCGTTGTAACTGTGAACGTGTTTGACGTTGGTCTAAAGGATCACCAACAATACCACCAACTGCTTCTCGTGTTGAACAAGCACATCTAGGAAGCGGTGGAACTGGTGTTGTTTCAGATTCAAAGGAATCATATGGAGGAAGGTGAGCAGGTGGAGGTGGATTTTCATACTCACTGTCATCATCTGAAGAAGAAACCTGAATAGGAGAAGAAGAAGGCACACACGCCGAAGATGGATTGTAGGCCGAAGAAGGCACAATCTTCGAATTAGGCTCGCAGGCCAAGAGATTTTCATCAAATTTAACATCTCTTCTAATAATAATTTCATTACATTGTGGTTGAAGAATTCTATAACCTTTGACATCTTCAGAATAACCAACAAATATACACTTCTCACTTTTAGGCTGCAATGCTTTCCTTTTCTCATTAGGATTGTGAGCCCATGCTATATTGCCAAATAAACGGAAGTGACTTACATCTGGTTTAATTTTAGTCCAAGCTTATTTCGGTGTTATATTTTTAAGAACCTCTGTGGGAGTGCGATTGACTATGCAATTTGCACAGTTGATTGCTTCCACCCAATACTTTAGACTTAATCCCTTAGATTGAATCATACGATTAGCCATTTCTTTTAATGTGCAGTTCTTTCTCTCAGCAACACCATTTTGTTGTGGTGTATATGGAACAGTGTGTTGCATTTGGATGCC
>SNQJ01S0015622.1:175823-198089 GCA_010110895.2 Picea sitchensis | reverse complement strand
AAGACAAGATGTAACCCTCAAAGGTCATCCTAATGGCCAGACTAGTGGAATGGGATGGATGAGCGGGGTATAAGATGTAAATATGATAAGATGGTGGGAGCGGACGATGTCTCTGCAAATCCCCCTTGGTGGCTAACCAAAACCCATGAATATCAACTTGCTAAGTTACCCAATCAATCACCCCAACAATGGTCAAGTGGATTAGTGTAATATCCAAGCAGTCATCAGAAATGAAAGGAACCTAATGCATATATGAGAAGGTTATAATGATCAAATATGACACATACCATGATACCTCAAACCAATTACCTCATGGAGAAAGAGTCTTCTCTGATGCAAGCCCAGGCCGGTGGTGATGGAAACTGCTACTGCTGACAGGACAAATCTGACGAAGAAGAAGAGAGATAGGCCCTCCAGGGCCATGCTCAAGTTAATCCTGCTCTTGGTACTCCATGTCTAGGACCATGTGGGCCTCGAGACATTAAATCCTAGTTATCCCTAGATATCGGGGATAACAGAGCTGACTTATAATTCTCCATTTTGAACTTCTTTTATCACAATTCTCCATATTTTGGTTGTGATAGAAGAATTCTATCTTTTTCTTGCCAAACCTGGATGCCAAGAAAATAATGTAATAACCCCAAGTGTGTGATATCAAAATCCTTCTTTAACTTCTTCTTAAAGTCATATACCTCACTTAAACTGCTTCTTGTAATGATTAAGTCATCTACATATAGGAAAACCATTATGATATCACCATTGCAATTTTTGACATAAAGATGAGGATCATAAGGACTTCTTTTGAATCCATCATTCAAGAAGTACTCATTAATTATGGAGTACCATGCTCTTGGAGCATGATTTAACCCATACAATGATTTTTTAAGCTTACAAACAAAATGTTCTTGACCAACCTTTATAAAACCTCATGGTTGTTTCATATAAATTGCTTTAAGTAAATCACCATGCAGAAAAACACTTTTTACATCCATTTGATGAATTTCCCAACCAAATTTTGCACCTAGAGAAACTACAATGCGAATTGTAGTCATTTTAACAACATGAGCAAATGTTTTATATAGTCAATACCTTCTTTTTGTGATAATCCTTTTGCAACCAATCTATCCTTATGCTTCCCAGATGTGAACATTGTCCTATGTACCCATTTGCACCTAATGAGATTTTTACCATCTCACAGAGGAGTCAACTCCCATGTTTGAGTATTCATTAAAGATTCATATTCATCTTTCATTGCAACATCCCCTTCAGGTTTTCCTTTAGCTTCTTCAAAGACCTGTGGATCATCAACATGCATCACTCTAGTCATAAGAGCATAGTTGGCATAATGTTGTCTTGGACCTTCTTGATAAATCTCCTGAAGACTTCTTGTTTTTGTGGAAGAACCATCTTGTGTACCTCGAGAAACAATTTATTCTTCACAAGATTCAAAACTTTCTACATTATCCATTTCATCAAGTTCTTCTTCACTAGTTTGGTCACTAAGAATTGATGAAGTAGGGGAAATGGAAGAAGATTTGGTATATGGTATGCATATTTCAGCAAATATTACATCTCTCCTAATGAGTATTTCATTATTTTCAGGATCATACAACCTATAGGCCTTAGATGTTTCACTGTAACCAACCATAATACATTTGTGACTTTTTCTATCAAGTTTCTTTCTCTTTTCATTAGGATTATGAACATAAGAATCACACCCAAAAACCTTAAAATGAATTGCAGTTGGTTTTGTTCTACTCCAAGCTTCTTCAGGAGTCTTAAGATTGACAACAATTGTAGGTGTCCTATTGACAATATGTATTTATAACTTCAACCCAAAATTTTGGTTGCATATTTCTAGCATGTAGCATACACCTAGCCATCTCTATAAGAGTTATATTTTTACTTTCAGCTACCCCATTTTGTTGAGGTGTATAATGGAATGTATGTTCTCTTTTAATTCCATTATACTTACAATAATGATCAAAATATTTGTTTACATATTCTTTTCCATTATCAGTCCTTAAAATCTTAATAGACTTTCCACTTTGTTTTTCTACAAAAGCCTTAAATTCCTTGAACTTCCCAAATACCTTATCTTTGTTCTTTAGAAAATAAACCCAAATCCTTCTGCTATAGTCATCAATAAATGTTAGAAAATACCTGAAATAGAAGGATGTTCTAATGGCCCCATGAGGTCACTATGAACCAAGTGAAGTGGAGTCTTGGATCTCCATGACTTTTCTTTTCTAATTTTTTCCATATGTTTCTTACCAAACATGCATCCTTCAAAAAATCCTTTCCTTTGATAAATTTTAGGTATTCCATACACCATTTCAAAAAATTTCATTAAACTTAGACTATTGTAATTTAAATGTCCCCTCCTCTCATGCCAAAACCTACTCACATTATCAACTTCTGCAACCAAAACATTCTCATTTGACATAAACCTTCCAAACTTATAAAGTCCATTTTCTACATATCCAGAAGAAACTACTTTACAATTACTATTAATATCTTTAATTAAGAACTTGTCCTTATAAAAATCAACCTTATAACCTTGATTTGCAATTTGAATCACATAGAGTAAATTTGACTTAAGATTGGGAACCAACATAACATTATTGAATACTCCATCTTCAATAGCAACATTTCGAGTTCCAATCACATCTAGTGTTGTATGATCAACAAGAAAAATTTTCTCCTTATTGCAATCATTATCTAAAATAACAAATTTCTCCTTATTATGGGACATATGCCTAGTTTCACCCGAATCTATGACCCATTCATCTTTATTTGAAACGTTGGCATTAAGTACAACACAAAGAGAATTACCTTTTTCTCTTTTAGAGTTTTTATGATTTGAAAATTTAAGATTATTTTGTTGCATGTCCCATTGATTTTTGCGACAATCTTTCACATAATGCCCTGGCTTCCCACAATAATGACAACTATTATTAAATCTATAAGGATACTTCTTTTCTTCAAGTAGCTTTGAAAACTGACTTGTCTTATCATTGAATTTCTTTGTAAATTGAGTTTATCTTCCCTTAGAGACAAGTGCATGAATTTCATCATTAGATGACTCCCTTTCATTTCCTAGGAGTTGCTCTTCCTGCAATAACTTGGCATTAAGATTAGCTACATAAATAGTGGGAATTTTATCAGTTGTGTCAAGCCCTCTAATGAAAGGCTGATAGGAACTAGGAAGGTTCTGAAGGATGATATGGACAAACTCCTTTTCTTCCAATGTTTTGCCAAGACTCTCTAATTCATTATGCATATCTTTCAACTTGGTTAAATGAGGTGCAATTTATTGATTATTAAACAACTTCAAATTATGTAAATCACTAGTAATATTTAATATCCATGATTGACTTGTATTATGATACAATTTCTTAAGTACCTTCCATATTTCAGTGTCTTCTCTTAAATTTTTAGCTTCTGCAAATACTTCATCAGGCACACAAATTTTATTATATGCATCAACATCCTTATTTCTTTGATCCCATTTTTCAAGAGCCTTTTGTTCAGTAAGAAGGCCCTCTTTCCCACCAACCAAATCATATTGCTTCCTCATTGTTAAAAATGGCTCTATTTTATGTACCCAATCATTATAATTTTTTCCATTTAACTTAATTTCTAGAATTATACCCATGTTAATGGCCATTTTATCAATTAGAAAATAAAAAATACTCCCACACACAGAAATTATCCCTTCTTCACACAATATCCCACACACATAAACTATCCCTTCTTCACACAATAACACAAAAAATAATACAGAAAATATCCCTTCTTGCTATTTTAAATTTCCTTATTATTATTTAAAAAAAAAAAAGAGACTCTCGGAACTCCGAGAACCCAATGGTTAACCCAAAAAAAAAATTTCATCAATTTTTTGTGATTTGAGAAAAATAGAGCTCACCCTCCTTGTGGCGGCTTCCTCACCCCAACACAACCTCCTTCACAAATCAATCTTGTCTTCCTGCTTCTGCATCCATGAGATTTTATCTGCATCTATGTTGTTAGCACAACAATTTGAGCCTAGGATCGTTTCTCTACATCTATGCTACTAGCACATCAATTCGAGGCTAGCAACGGATAGTAATTCATTTGACATCACCTCCACGTTTATCTACCAGGCAAGCAACACTTCAGGAAAACACTCAATTCGATCTTCAGGAAACTAGAGAAAATGAACAAAATTCTTCTTAGCAGAAAGCCCAGTATCAATGTTGCTCTGATACCATGAAGAGAAAAGGCAGAACAAAACACAGAATCAAAACAATAGAGAAGGGAAATGAATACACAACTCAATCAAAACTGAGACAATGCATAATGAGTTCGATTGATGTGAATTTATAGAAACATTTACATGCAATAGGTCTATCTCGAAGCCGCCAAAGCTTCCGATAGTTTCCTGAAGTTTCTTGATATTTTCTAAAGTGTGTTGTCTCTGCCATCTACCACATTTAATTCAACTTCTAAATGTCTTCTCACCACCTATACTAATAAAATTATAGCATAATTAATCTATATTTTAACAAATGGAAATGGATAGTTTCTTTTAATATAAATAGATAATAAAGAAGTTGTAATAATATTTCAATAAGAATATAGAATTTTATGAAAGGTAGATTAAGTAAATGAAACACTAATAGTAGAAAAATATAAATTTAAAATAAAGTTTATACTTATTTGGGAAATAAGAAAACAATTAAGAATGATAAGATATTTATAATGTTAAATTGTTTTGATATGAAAATGTGACTAGGTGGTATAATTTGTTAAATTTGTTACAAAATAATATAATTTAAGTTGGAATATTTTTAAAGATAAATAGTATTAAAATTACAAATCTAAATTCTAGATTTTGTAATTTACTATTAAATCAGTTGTGATCTCTCTCCATAATTTGTAATAATATTTCAATAAGAATATAGAATTTTATGAAAGGTAGATTAAGTAAATGAAACACTAATATTAGAAAAATATAAATTTAAAATAAAGTTTATACTTATTTGGGAAATAAGAAAACAAATAAGAATGATAAGATATTTATAATGGTAAATTGTTTTGATATGAAAATGTGACTAGGTGGTATAATTTGTTAAATTTGTTACAAAATAATATAATTTAAGTTGGAATATTTTTAATGATAAATAGTATTAAAATTACAAATCTAAATTCTAGATTTTGTAATTTACTATTAAATCAGGTGTGATCTCTCTCCACCATATGATTGTGATGTCTCCACTATATGCTTGCTCAATATAAAAAATTGAAATACAATAAAATAAATTTAGTTAAATAATAATTTTTCACACAAATTTAAATTAGAATAAAATAAATTTAGTTAAATAATAGATTTTCATACAAATTTAAAATATACTAAAATAAATTTAGTTAAATAATAATCTTTCACAAATTTTTATATAGGTAAATAACATTAAGATAATTAAATCATATATAATATAATTAATTCCATAATTATTGGTAATACAACTAAGAGTAACCCATTAAACATAGGCAACAGTAACAATAATTCCACAAATAGGATTGGCATAACATAATTTAAACACAATGTGTACAAAGAGATTTTTACATTGGAAACACAAATGGAAAAACAATATTCTAATGTGAGCTCATCTTTTATTCTAGCAATGTGGTTACAATGCTTTCATGGCTACTTATGCCTCCTCCTCTCTTAGCCTTAAAACCCATTAAGAATGAAAATCAAGGAAGAAATAAGGAGATATGGGTGGAAGGGGTTGTAAGGAGAAGGCCAATAGCCATGACCCTCTAGTTCCCTTTCCTCAACATTCTCTTGTATTTTATCTTTTTCTATCTTCTCTTGTATTTTATCTTTTTTCTATCTTTTAATTAACCTATTTTTCCTTTTCCCTTTCATTTTGTCTTATTCAACTTTTATATTTACATTGTTTTACATAGTATGCTAACTTTTATAAATTAATATTGCACTTACTTGACCTTACAACCATTCATTCGTTTTGGATCCATTTCAGATCACACCACCCCATTGAGAGACATTTCGTCTCCAAAATATTAACTGGATGAATGTGCCTTATGTCTTCTTCTCTTCTATGGAATGTGGCTATAACTATATCTCTTGGTTACAACTTTGAATTTGGCTTCGGCTTTGTCTTGTGGCTTTGGATATTGGCTTTAGTCCTAGCTATGTCTCTTTCTCTTGTTCTGGCTCACTTGTTCTTGCAATACACATATCTTCTCATTTAATCTCACCTCTAAGTGATCTCCAAATCTAAACTATGCAATTAACACTCATTCCCATCACTCTCTAAGACTTAGAGATGGTCCATCTTGGAATTCAATAAATCCAACTTGATTTTTGGTATGTTTTCAGTGTGAACCTAGCATGACATGACATCACCTAACTATTCCATAAGGAAAGTCTGGTATGCATTCTTCTTCTAAGATCAGTTGCTCCCTGACATGGAAAACAACTCTTTGGTGCCTACACATGCTTGCATTCACATCATGGAGTTGTCAAGAACTTCTCAAAGGCCATTGACCTCCATACACCAAACTTCTCAAGAACACATTTCAAATTTGTACACTTGAAAATTAAAATTAAATAATTTTAACACATTAAATTGTAGTTTTAAATTTTGAAACATGTAACACTTATGATGTCCCAACCTGAATATCATCAACCACACAAGAGGATGGCATTCCCATGGTCGGTTGAGTCATGGTCTTACCCACCATACCCTAAGATTCAACAAATTATATATTGTAAGACATTTTTCTTTTAAATTAATAATTTAAATGACATTGCAATTTTCATATATAACTAAATTTGTTTTCAACGTGCAATTATACTTGTGAACTCCCACCCTCTTAGAACTCTCCCAATAAGAATTGGGACATGCCTTTCAAAGTAGTGGGAGATAGAATAGGAATCTGTGGACAACACAACTAAATTTTTTAGATTTTAGTGTGTTCACATTAATACAAAAACATAAATTTCATGTATGTTGATTATTCAACAAGTTGTAAAGATTGGACAAATAAAGTGCTCATATGTGGATATTTTAAACATATACCTAATTCAACCCATCCAAATTTAAACTCGATGAATCAAGTCCCCTATTTACTGGAGATTCATTTAACATATGAACAAATTGCAATTAATAATGATAACAACTCAATTATTTATAAAGATACAATGATATGTATCCAGATCTAGAACTACACAAAAACTATCCTCAAATGCATGGAAAATTTACTAACTATAACACATACCAATCTGGTATTCGATTCATCATTCTGAATTAACACCTTCCAACCATTATGATTTTTTTTTGCATACTCCCATATATCTTCCATGGACATCGAATCTATCTCCTCATATTTTTTGTAAACAAAATTGGCTCGAGAATTAGCTTCGGTTCTCTGACGGTTTAAACCAACATCAACACCATACAAAATTGATCCTAAATTTTCATTGATTGCATTCCTGGCCTCCTTGCCAACATCTAATGTAGCTCGCATATTTGAATGTGAGTAAAATGCCCCTGTTGGACGAGATACCAAAGATCGTGGAGCCCTCTGCAATGTTGCATTTCGATATGCCATTTTCCGATCATATGTTCATCCTTTACCAACCCCATAGTAAATGGATGGTAGGTTGGTATAATCAGGGTGCATTGCCATGAAAAACTCTGCATAAAAGAATCTAGCAAAGTAATGTGGAACCTCATCATTCTATGACTACTTTCCATATGCTGCCAAAAATCTATTATAAAGATGTCCTACTATGTTCGGGTCCTTAAAATATTTCACCTTCAACATCTTTTTCTTTGGCCTCTCTTTGAAATTAAACATAGAAATTGCATATTGTTTTCAAACTCTACATTTTACTACTTCCCATTTATCCAGTCCCATCACTTTCGACTTTCGTCTCCTCATCAAATCAATAAAACTATCAATTGTTGGCCCCATCTTTTGATATGCATCCATAAAGTTATGCAATGAATCCAAAACAATCTCCAATATTTTCTTACTCTCTCGAGGGAGATCCAAACATGTCAAATCATTTTGCAACATTCTTTGAACATCCGAGCATCATTCGAGGGTCATTTTTTCAGCATACCCTTCCCAAGGAATCTCGTCACCAACATTTAAGGGATAGGTGGATGTAGGTGTGTAATATTTTGTTTCTTGATAATGCCCCTTGAATCCACCTTTACCCTTTTCACCAACATTAGAATCTTCATGATAACCACTCTCTCTTTCATTATCTTCTTTCCCATTAAACTAATCCTCTACACAAAGACATAAAGACACACAAAAAAATTAAAAAAAAGACATATATAAAACATAAACATAAATACACTAAAAATACAAAATAAAAAATAATTACCAAACATATTCACTTGTCATCATGTATTCCCTACATTCTCCAGTGTTGGAGTATTAATGTGCAACCTATCTAAGAAAGCTGCATCCATAACACTATTTTGAGAACTATGTCTGGATGACCTATTCACCGATTCATTTGACAATCTCCTCATCTGACTAGATTTCCTTTGGACACTAGCTGCCCCTCCCAAGCTGTCATGCCTTGCTGAGATACGAATCTCTGACATCCTCAATGTCTCATTCAAAGAAGGGGTTCCTATTCCTCCTTCATTGGATAGCCTAGATCTTTTGTGAAACATATTTGGAGACTCTTGTCTCGACATCTCGCCTAGATAGATATCATTTTTAAATCCATGAATGTGAAAGTTCACAAGGTTTAGAAAGATAAAATGGAAATATAATATAAAACAACTTGAATGCATTTAAGCATTTATAACATCTTCAAAGAATCAAAGACATATATTGAAAAAACTACCGACTATATTTGTGACTATGATGCTATATATAATGAACATGACAATATTTAAATATAAAAAAGTGTAGCATGTAGAATTTAATCTATATCTATGTGTAATTTTTTTTTATAATGTTTATGTTTTTTTTTTTTTTAATTAAAAAAGTTAGCAAATCCAATGATGTGAAATATACATGTAACATTTGGGAACCTTAACATTTAAATTAATGTATTTTTCATATCAAAGATTATTATTTAAATCATTTAATATTCCTACCAAAGTGAACTTGTTGTGGTATAGGCCCATATCCATAGACCACATGAAACCACAGAAGAAAAATACAGATCCTATGGCCTTGGTTTTTAACTCACACCATTTCTTAGAAATATTTTATAGTGCCTAGGCCATTAAATTGTATCCCCTAATCATTTCTTGTGATAAAATACTTGCCCATGATGTGACAAACATTTTAATTAAAACCACGTTGCACTCCTAAACAAAATATTATAACCAAAGGGCATGTCTCATGGTCTAATTCCAAAAGAATGGATGACATGCCTTGCAATTATCTCATTTATAGCCCCATATATTGGGTTTGTATAATATCTTGGATAAGGAGACTCATCCTTAGTGTACCAAACCATAGGACAATGCTTGTGTCCCACTCTTCAAGAATAATCAATAAAATATAGTATGAGACTAGGGATGGAGGGAAATAATTAGTAAAAAATAATATGTTTTACTCGTTATCCATCACATGAATCGTCATATATGATGGTATGAAGGTAAGAGTGGTGGTTGGGGTAGGGGGAATACTGAGTAAAACATAAGAGGGTATATTTTACTCAATATCTCCCCCCACCCTCATATAAGTGAGACATGTGTCTTGAAGATGAGATCACTAGGCAGTCCAACGCAAAATGGGAAACATATTTCCTACCCTCCCAAAGTTTGTACTGTGATTTCACTACATCCACACCTCGAAAAGGTCATATGCCCCTTTCATTCAACTCATCATTGTATTATCACTATTTTTTGGTCACCCTTTCATTCTTAATGATGGATATAGTGAATGTGAGATAGAGAAATAGTCACAAGACAAAGTCATGGTGTGGAGGTAGTGAAACCATGGTACAAGGTTTTGTGAAATCATGGTAAAAAGTCTTTATTTAGGGTTTTATTAGGGTCTTTTTCCCTATTTAAAATTTGATAGGGCCTTTCCCTCTTGGAGAATCTTCCTCCATTACTTAGATTCATAGGTGCAATCCATTTCAATTGCAACACCTTTAGTTATAGGTCCAATGCAATTTGGTTTGAGAGATCAACCAATTTTCACTCTTGCTATGTTTTCATTCTCAGTATATTTTAAGAAACTACAAAAAAGGTTGAGAGCTAGATCCAAAGTTTATCTGACTAAGGAATATATAGATGAAGCTTTCATAAATGAAATGAAGTATATTTTGTAGGGAAAACGAGTTATGGAACTTGAATCCTTATACCTCAACCCAATATTTCAAGATGAAGAGGGGGAGATAAACCCTCGGAACAAAGGGCCACATATGGGTAAAAACATGAAGTTGGGTAACACTTTCGTGACAATCGGGTCTCCAAAATTTCTAGCGGCAATTTTTCGGCCGAGAAAATATTGTTAGGAATTTTTTCGGCCGAAACCGTTTTCAGTCAAAAATTCCCACGTCAAATTTAACGACACCCTCAAAATTCATGTACAATGTTTTTCGGATGAATTATTTTCCCATGGTAAGCATATTTCGACCAAAAGACTTTTCGGTCGAAACATTTATTTTTAACGGATTCCGTTAAAAGCTAGGTTTCGGTCGAAAACCTGAAAATGGGTCTGTTTGCAGGAAACAACAAATTCTCTCCATTTTACTCCATCTTTGGAGGTAGTGGACTCCTACAAATACTCAGAATTTAGTTTCAAAATTGATACCAACAATTTTAAAATTGAATCTACTTTCATTGGGTATAACTTGTTTTCATTTTAATTGTTTTTATCTAATTTTATTTAATTTTATAAAAAAATAACTACATAATATTTTTAGGTGAGATTATGATTTGGTGAAATGAAAAATCCATATCTCTAAAAATACACCATGGAAAAATATGAAAAAATTATATTCATAATCCTTAAATTGTTCTCTTCAAAAGAGTATTTTTAGATTTTACTTTTAAGTAAATATTAAAATAGATACAAGGTGTAGGTAAACATGTATTTAAAATCTGCAACGTTTTCATCTTGGTCAACTTCAACCAATTCTAGAAATTATAATATTCATCCGTTAGATTCAAAATTATAGTCATAATAAAATAGAGTCTTTGTAGATTGTTGCAGTATATTTCGTTTCTTAAAAACATAAGTTTAATAATAGATACATTGTTGTGGAAAACAATAACTCATTATCATTCCTTTCATGTTTAAGGAACATACTGTTAAAAAACAATAACTCATTATCATCTTTCATGTTTAAGGAACATACTGTTAAAAAATTGTCAAATTGACATATCAAATCTTGATAAAAAAAAATTGAAAAATAGTCATTGGAAAGATAACAAAATTCTTCACAAGTTTTGTTTTTACTGTAAAGTGAAATTCTAAATAAAAAAAATACTTTTGTATACCGGAAGTTGAAGAACTTGTGAAAATATAGTTTTTTTTGTCATAAAACAAGCAAAAGTGTTACCCATCTTCATGATTTTACCCATACCTCTAGGGCACAATTGTTGTCACCACCATGAAAATCCTAGAGGCCCACTTATAATCTTTAGATGAAGATATCAAAAAACATTTTTGGTGGAGAATTTGCCTAGTTAAGTTCATGTTCAAGGTGTAACACATGTACAACCAAGAGGATAATTTGAATGTGACACTCTAGCATCTAGATGGGGTAGCTCATACTTTGGGAGAAATATAGATTGGTAAAATATTTAAAGGGGATTTCAATGATTTTGTAGACATGCATTAACTCAAATAGCAAATTGCAACTCGGATGAGCCAAATCAAATTCAGCGCATGCATGTTTCTAGAGGGACATGCATATTGAACAATTTATTGCGAAGTTCCAAGTTATCGAGTTTAAGGCCAAGTTTCCCTAAAATCAAAGGCGTGATATTTATATTTCTGATCTATGGTTCTAAGCCAAGGTTCTAAAACTAGACGGTGATGCAATATGAAAGAAAATCTAAAAACTAGTACCTTATGGAATATTAAGATATAGGATATATGCCCTTGCAAATTACTATTTAAGAACTTTAATAAATGCATCTAATAAAATTGAAACAAGGAAAAATAACATAAAATTTATTAAAGAGTTCAAAATTGTCAAAGGTCAGCCTTGAATAGATTTATGAACCTTCCTCAAGCATGATATTCATGTTGATAAGGATCCAACAGAAGGGTCAAATGACCCTTTTTGAAGCATAGTATTTTCTTCAAGGGGGAGAATAGGGAAGGGTCGATTGACCATTCCTTCAGCATAATATATTCGTTGCAGAAGAGCATAGGGAAGGGTATGTCAATCCTTCCTCAAGAGTAGAATTATTTTCAAGGGATAACCTAAGGAAGGGATGACAACCACCATACTAGTAAGAGGTTGCATGCCCCATTGTTAGGTTTCTCTACCAAGTCTGTACAACCATGAGGCGACTGGTTAATTTTTCATTTTCCTCCACTAACTGGAGTTGTTTTATTGGTTTGGTACTTCCCAACAATTCATAACAAGAAAATGACCTACAATTTCACTTGTAATTCCTCTCCTAACAAAGCTAATTTCAGGCTACTTTTTCACCTAGGTTCAATGGGAACACACCCTATTTCCCATTCCACTATTGGTCTAGGGTTTTTTTCTTAATCCATGGCCTCCATCATGATTAGTGGATGTGTCCAAGGTTTTTCAATTATGGACTTTCACCCATTGCCTCATGTGGAATTGGCTTCTTTTTGACCAACATGGGCATGACTTTACATGCTTAATCTCCTCCTTGGAACAAATTAAACATATGAATCTCCCTACGGATTGGGTAATTCAATTGATTTTCCATCATCATGGCTAGGTTTAACCCTTAGTATTCTTATAGGTATAGTTAGAATGAGGATATACACAATTTGTCTTGGATTTGCATGATCTTGGCTCTCAACTTAACAATCTTTTACAAGTTTTGGGTATTTATATTAATGGGCTGAACATTTTTTATGCCCATGAAACTATCTATGATTGCAAGCCTAAACACTATAACTAAATATTGTTTGAAGGAACAATTTAATTCATACTTGTATTCAAATTCTTTTGATGTTGATGCTTATGAAAACACATATACACTAGATTTGATTGATACATAGATGCATATTTATATATATAAATTTTGTTTTCAATAAGGACACAATGTATGATTATAGTATGTAATTTATTCATGATTTCAAAGAATATGAATTATTAAAAAAAATCATTTATAGTGTTTACAATATTAGGATTTTAAATGGAATTGGAAAAGGAATAGATCTATCAAAAATCCAAATCAAGTTACTATCCAATGTATCTTTCGTTAACTATATACATTAATTTAGGGATATAATGCAACTAATTTACATATTTACTTTTCAAAGAAATACATATAAAGGGGAAAGAAAAAATTGAGGCGCTTGAACAAATCAAATGAGGATTGGTGCATTAAGATAAGATTGGTTATGGTTTACAAATCAAATGAGGATTGGTGCATTAAGACAATATTGGTTATGACTTGTCTTATGGTGTTTAGTAAGTAATTTATTAGGTAATGCATGACTTCAATACGTGTCTCTAATGGTAATTCTTGGCTAAGGGATAAGAGGCTTATAACTCTTTGACCTTAGTATTTCCCTTCTCTATATCCTAGTGTATATGTTTTTTCATTTCAATTTATATGTGGCTAGATAGTCGATTTATGGAATACATATAGGTTCTATACTAATATTCTTATAGATCCACTAGTGAAACAACAAGGTAAACTACCTATGCAAAACCTATCCATGTACAAGGACAGGGCCGAATTCGGGCCTGTCCATGTGCATGGACATGGTCAAATTCAATCTATCCATGTACTTATACAAACTCTTGGGCACAAACAAAACTGTAAATAAAAGGTTGTATAGAACAGACGTTGTAGCACTGACAGCTTATATCACGAAGTCTAGTTAATTTGTGAAGTCTAGGTTCAATGGGTATAGGTTCTTCCTTCCTATAGGTTCATGCACAAAGTAGATATTCTGGCTGGACCACTAGCTCATACTGCAAACTGGGTATACTATCACTCTTGGCCTCGACTCTTGTCATTGCCTTTGGGATATCCTATTGGAAAATAATATTTCCGTCAAGTGAATTGAGTAGCGAAACCTCTTAGCATTGACACAAAGACTACGTATAGGTAACATTGTATTGCTCAATAGTAGTTAGTATATTTTAATTATATTTTATTCATTTTTTTTTTTTAAATTGAATTTTAAGGTTAAAATTTAAATTTAAAATTTTATATGTTAGATTAAATTTAAATTTGGTCTTTTTACATATGTATATATATGTGCGGAAATAAAAAATAGGAACAAATTATAGGATAAACTCATATTTAAAAAAAAAAATCTCTATATGTATATCAAAATATCTAGATTTGTCAATAATCAAAGCATTTGTATGATGCATATGATACATATGAAATTCCTCCCTATCCATGCACATGGACATGCTGAATTCGACCTTGTACACCTACTAAAACAAAAAAATATACATAAATTAAACTTAAATTAATTTAACACATAAGTTTATATTTACCTTTAACTCGAAGCATTTGGACTAGTGAAGCACTTGGATTGGAGCCCTCACCATGAACAACAACCTGGACTAGATCCATCACCACAAACAACTACTTGGAATGGATCCCTCGCCATGAACACCAACAACGACCTCCACCAATGACCGCCAACGACCACTAGAAAATGGTCAACAGACACTTACCAGTTCGGAAAATTGTCAAATGACCGATGGATGGGTGATATATATAAAAAGATTCCGTCGAAAGGTTTTTTCGGCTGAAATATGTTTTTGGTTGAAAGAATCTTTCGACTAAAAAATGTTACCAGATGAAAAACTATATCCAGATAATCTGGTACCTGACAGTCGACGATGTCGTCACTATACCGTTCAATTTGAGGTCTAAAGGTTCGACCAGAAACATTTTCCTTTCAGCCGAAAGAACGAGGAATTCGACTGAGAAAAGGCTGCTAGGCATTTTGGAGACCCGATTCTCACAAAAGTGTAACCCACCTTCATGACTTTACCCCCATGCACATGGGATGAAAGCCTTCCTTATGTTAAACATAACTAAAATAGATCCCTCCATAGCTCTACTAGTTGCCTGCCTTTTCAAGTTTTCTTCAGGTTCCAACCATTGGGCCCCATTGATGTAGCTTTGCTCATTCCATCTTCCCTGACATAGTTCTCCCACATGAATAATGAGGTAGACAAAGATTTTTTTTTTTTGGAATAGATCTAGCACCTCCTGCAATAGTTTCATGATATCTTAGAGAAGGCCAATGCCAAGTGAAAGCAATTACATGACCAACATCGGGTTCCACACAAGTTTCAAGTTTGTGACAAGGTGTGGTTGCATTTGTAGAAAAAGCGCCTCATAATCTCCCATAAGAATCCTAGACCACTCTGATATGAGTCTTAAACCATCACAAAAGGTATGGGTGATAATGATTTTGAATTGAGTATTCCTCCTTTCCTTGGATTGCACCCATTATTTAATGTAGAACTACTTTGACCATATTTCCCACCTCTATTAGACACCGTGGAGGTGGCTAAGTAATTGTCCCCTACCAAACTCAATCTCTATTTCATTGTGCAAGATCCGATGGATCAGATCATGGACACCGAGATGAAGGTAACCCACCAACATAATATACAACTCTATCAGATTGTCAAGGTAGGGTATCTACTTCAGCAAGACAAGTGGCTCACTAGGGTTCATACTCAATAAAATTTTCCCCATCTTTTGAGGGAACTTGAAAAAATGGGGATTGTTTCTTCCTAAGGGGGTAGGACCGATCAATGTTGATATTGATGACCACCCACATCTTCCACTAGCTCATCATGGTTCTCCATCTTGGTCATTTTTGTTACCATTTTTAGGTCCTAAACTTCCAAGGCCGTTTTGAGGCCTTAAATGATGTTTTTTGGCCATTTGAGGGATAGGAGAAATCATGTTTTTCCATGGTTTTCTAACAATTGTACTTCTCAATTATATATTTCCAAAGAGATACAGTGCACCCCAAATAGATATTGTATGCAAAAGTTGTTCCCCTGGGGAGTTGACATATCAACTAACCACCTTAGGACCCAGAAGGCTTTTGGCACTTTGCCTCCTAGGGTTAGGATTTTAGACCACTAGGGTTCTTTATTTATGTTAAAAGGTCATTTTTTCATCCTCTGGCGATATCTTTTTGCAAATGAACGTAGCCGACATTTGTCTCTCTTAAGAGATAAGATACCACCATTTTGGCCAAATTTTTTTCTATAGTACTTTGTTATTTTATTCATTAATAGAATTTTGGTTTCACTATATTATTCTTCTCTCTGCTATATGTTTTCTTTTGTTTTATTTCATTCCCTATACAATCTAGATCATATGTGGATTTTGGTTGGTAAAAAGATTTAGATAGAAATATATCTAGGAGTGGATACATGCTTTGATTATTTGGTGGAGTAGCAAGTTGGATGAGCAAGAGACAAGTTATGGTAACTTTAGAGGCATAGTACATGAAAGCTACTCATGCCTATAACGAAGTCATTTAGGTTATGAAACTATGTTCAAAAGTAGAGCTAAGTCAAAAACATATTATAGTTCAATGCAATAGTAACAATTCTATTTGTTTGGCTAAAAAACCAACCTTTTATACAAATACAAAGCATATAGATATCTAGTACCATTTCGTTAGACATCTTAGAGGATGGAAAAGTGATACGAGAGAAAGTGAACAATGGGCCTTATGGTCCCTTAACAATTAGCTCGTACTTTGGTGCATTCTCCCTTATAATATTGTAAGGTATATGACAAGTGGGAGAATGTTGGGATAGGTGTGTCATATTTCACATTGAAATTATGTAGTGGAGTAGGGAATAAATGTAGATCTATAGTAGGGAATACATGTGGAGCACTCATAGGGAATAAATGTCTGGTCCCATAGCAATTAGCTCGTACTTTGGTGCATTCTCCCTTATAATATTGTAAGGTATATGACAAGTGGGAGAATGTTGGGATAGGTGTGTCATATTTCACATTGAAATTTTGTAGTGGAGTAGGGAATAAATGTAGATCTATAGCAGGGAATACATGTGGGGCACTCACAGGGAATACATGTGTACTGGCACGGAATAACTACAAATCACCTAAAGGTAATGAATGTGAAGGATGAAATTTCTCTAGAATCCTTATGTTATTATTGAAGACTCTGAATCAGATAATGAAGACTCTGTAGTCCATTTACTTGTTGAATAAATTGTTGTGTAATGGTTGTATATCTCTGTGTTATTTATTACAACTACATTTATTTAATTTATGCAATTTTTTCTCTCATTGCATGGAGAGGCCCTTTCTACAGCCCAATATGAAGGTGATGTGGAATTCCAACATGAAATTGACTGTAGCTTTAAAAAAAATATTGATATAAAAAAAAAAGTTTTAAGAGGAAAGATTTAAACCTTGACACATGATAAATC
Source organism: Picea sitchensis (assembly GCA_010110895.2). Classification (NCBI taxonomy): domain Eukaryota; kingdom Viridiplantae; phylum Streptophyta; class Pinopsida; order Pinales; family Pinaceae; genus Picea; species Picea sitchensis. The sequence goes on along the minus strand of SNQJ01S0015622.1, from coordinate 180,457 downwards.
CAAAGTTAAGATAAATCTACACTGATTGATTAGTGGAGAAAACTTATTACACACTTGTGCTTCCTTTCATATAAACACGCTTTTGGAAAAATAGTTAACACTATGAGGTGTAAAATATTTTGAAATTTTGTAAATCAAGTTTAATAAAGTTTCCATTTATATAAATGGCTTCAACTTCTTTTTTCATGTATACTCCAAACACATTATAACGTTTATCTTTAGTGTATTTCAAGAATTTTTTAAGAAGCTGAATTTAATGGTACATTAAAAAAATGCAATTTAAACAATAGAAATAGGTAAATTTAACTGGATTTATTTTACCCATAAAAAAAACCAAAACCCAGAACATTTAACCAATTTCATTGATAAATAAATAAATAAACCAACATAAATATGTAAATCATCAAGCACAAATTGTTTGCTTACTTATTTTTGTTGACTATGACGCGTCACAGTTTTTCAGATTTGCTTTAACTGTAAATCATGTCTCTTAAAGGGTTTACTATGCCATCTAGTACAAGTGGAAAAACGAAAGTGGAAGTGTGTTTTCATCTTGTTTGATTGTTGGGTATTTAAGAGTGCATTTATATTTATATATAGGGTTTTAAAATTTGTTATCACTGTCATGTGTAAGTCATGTGTAAATGTTTACAATTTGCAATAAACATGGTTGTTGAAATCATTTGGAAAAGTTCGATTGTTGGGTATTTAAGAGTGCATTTATATTTATATTTATATATAGGGTTTTAAAATTTGTTATCACTGTCATGTGTAAATGTTTACAATTTGCAATAAACATGGTTGTTGAAATCATTTGGAAAAGTTCGAAGTAAATTAGTCAGACATTAGGGAGTAATTCAAACTAACCTGCCTGATATAACAACTATACTAATCTAGAAGAATAATAAAAAGATCAGCATGTTAAAAAGGAATCCCCGAAAGGTAGAAAGCTCAGGATGTTAAAAAGGAATTCTCTGATCGTGGGTTAAACTAGAACCTCATAACAAACTGCAATCTACTTCTCACAGACTGAGTACAACTCTCTTCATTCAGATCAATGAGTACGAACCACACATAAAGAGCTGCAGTACGTCTGCAGCTAACAGATGGGGGCATGCTAGGGCGTACAGCATGCAAACTGAATTGACTGGACATAAAGTCTGCAACTAACAGATCAGGCATGTTAGGGTATACAATATGCAAATTGAGTTGACTGTGTCATTTCTTCTTTTCTTATACACCATGCATTAAGTTAATAATTGAAAGTGTGTCTTCTCCTCTGTACCATGCATTAAGCTAAATATTGACAGTATCTCTTCCAATGGGTTAGTAGAATAACTAACAGAAGGAGCTGACTTGGGCCACCCTCTCCTCTATGTACGATGCTCCAAGCCAATAATTGACAACTGTGTTCTTTCCATTGACATGGACCCACCCCTGTCCCCTATGTACCATGTACCAAGGCCATAATTGACAACTGTGATCTTTCTATTCTCATCATTAACATGATGAATAATGGGTGAACAATATCCAGCTTACTATACAGCATTGAATGCTATAGCAGGTATGTTATAGACTTTCAGATCTGAATTGCTTTCAAATCACATGACCCATAATCCACCTTATTGGCCACCATAAATAACCTGGTATTCAATGAATAAAAAAAAAATAATACACAACAATCATTCATTTACTTAGTACATAGTGCATAATTTTCTATATTAAATTTACTTAGTACATAGTGCATAATTTTCTATTTTTTTTAATAGAGAAACGAACAGAGGGAAGAAAGAATGGATGGTTTTCTAAGAAGCTTTCTTTGTCTCAACCGCCCTATAATCAATCTCATTCTCATTGAATTCTTCCTAGGCCTAGGCAAATGACTGCTTAGAAAGGTACCATCCAGAACGAAACTAAACGTCAAGGAGGGCAGGAAGCGTGACAAATCCCAGTGGCCAGTTATCCGGCTTGACTCGACCTTCTTTGCTTTGCCCGAAATCTCCCTATTCAGACTGACACGGCCCAGCTAGAATTCCCCCTGGATCCGTATCCGGGCAAGGTGATGGATAGATAATAAAATACATGATATTAATGAAACAATCTTCTAGACCATCGCTAGGAAAATTAAGCTTAGGTACGATCAGAATAATAAAGCATAGCCTTTGCCAGCAGCTGCATAACAGTTGCCATGTCTTAACCGAAATTATATGTAGCCAAGTTTAGTCTAAATCCGGAGTCATGAACATCATGACTTCTCATATGGTGAAGTCTATGAAGTCTACTGTACACGGTCCTTTGAGACAGCTCAGACGGTAAGACAAGTGCACCTTTCTCGAAGAGATGGAGGAGGTCTTGTGATCGAACTTTGCTGAGTATCCGGGATGGATATTATAATGCTGATATGTAAAAACTTTGTATACTGTTATATATAAACGAAAAACTTTCCGGTAGAAAAAAAAAAGTATACTATATACTGTCTGTAAAGCCATAGAGAAAACACAAAGCAAGAAGCGTGTCGTGTCACTTCAAAGGCTGTATCGGTGGCCAGTCTAGAACGCTGGAACCAAAAAAGTGCCAGAAACAGTGAAAGCTAAGAACCTACTGGTTGAGTTATGAACGAGCTCTTGTGAGCTTTACAGGCACGACAGAGGTCAGGTCAGGCCAGTCACCGTCATTTTTATTGAGAGTTATATTCTATAAATATCAGAATTGATATGGAATTAAATAAAATAAAATAACGGAGTCTTATGAAAGATATCTCTGACTCTCTGAGTATTTATTACTGTTGTAATTTGTCTCTCCAACGCTTTCAATTTTTATTTTTTATAGATAGAAAACTCCGGTGACAGACAATGCATTCATTTTCCAAATCTACTTACAAAGTTACGCAGACAATTATCAGAACTACAGAATCTCACGCTATTCAAGACCTTTCCGTGACTAGATAATTAAGATTTATTAGGAGTGAATCTGAAATGAAATGTTTTTTTTATAGACTTTTTCCCACGTTTTTCTCACAGGGAGAACAATGAGATGCAAGAGAATATCCGTCGACTCAGGAGACCATTTGGCAGCGGTCCGCGACCATGGGCAAGGGGCTGAATTTAGTTTAATGTAAGTAACAAAAGTTTCACAATTTTAGGCATTCCAATGATGTAGCAACAAGAAACCAGCACATTAAAGAAATTGTTAATAGATTGCCGAACATGGAAATGGATATTAAAATGAGTTTTTAATCTGCCTTATAACCTAATAAAAATATTAAATTATATCAGAACATTCAATGGCTGCTTCTTAGGCTATAATGTATAATATTTTTTTTTTTTATAATTTTTCTAAAAAAAAAAATTTTAGGTTCTAATTTGTTTGAAATGTTATTTAAAAAAATATGAATAGTTTACATTATTTCTATATTTCAAGTGAGCATTTATAAGGATTCTACAAGAGTATATAGAACATGAGTGAGGTTAATAGTTAAGAGTACCTGTTTACTTCTTAGAGATAATATGGTCATATTTAGAAGAGATAAATCTAGAAGAAATAAAGTATATATGTTTAAGTAATTATGAAATCAATTATATTTATATTTAGTTTATTTTAGTTATTATGCCGAAAGGCTTACATCTATTGACAATGAGTACAATTAATCACCTTTTAATTTAAAATTCTAATTTGATGGTTAACAATTGAAGATGCTGGCATATTTTTAGTCGTCCTCCCAAATCAATGAATGTGATTTCCTCTTCATAACTTCCTTATATTTTTTAATGCATCCGTTAACCTGTTTACCTTTTAACATTTACCTAATCATATTAAGAAATTACTGTAGCCCTATATGATTGCCACCTTTAAATAATTAAACTTTAGATTTAGCAAGCTGACTGTAAACATTCATTTTCTGGTTGTACGTTTCATTTTCTAGCTATGCGTTTCATTTTCTATCCACGCCTTTCAACATTCATCAGCGACGATTTTGATTTTAGTCTTGTCAGCACCTCTCTCAAAAGTCTACTAACTATTTTGAAAAAAAGGAGTTAGATTTACATAATTTCAATGCCTATTTCTATTAACTACCTGCACCTATGAGGATCCTCATTTTTATACAAAATTTGTGCACATAAGAATCGAACTGGTTGATCCGGCCTGGAGTTACATAAATAAGATGACAGCGGCCTAAACACCTGACAAAAGATTGAACAAGACATTTGAAAAGTGAAGCCTTTCGAACATATACAACAAAATACAGACAAAGAGAAGAGTAAACAAGGAAGTTCAAAACGTTGAAAGTGTAAATGATCCCTCAGTGTAATGTAACAAAATCCAGACAAAGAGAAGAGTAAACAAGGAAGTTCAAAACGTTGAAAGTGTAAATGATCCGTTAATAGCTGTAATTTGTAACAACAATCTTCTAAAAAGTAAGAAAGAGAGGAAGGATCGATTTTCGAGACAACGATAGAGATATAAGTCTCTGATCAAGCTCCTCTGAGTAGGTTTGCTCATCTAATCTACTTCAACAAAATTTAGTTGAAACTGCCTGCTCTGTGAACACAATCCTTCAGCATCAAAGATTTTATATTAAGTGGTACTGGGCTGTAGAGTCCTTGAGAGAGGAAAGTTGGTTTTGCTCAGTGATA
>SNQJ01S0015622.1:130630-159483 GCA_010110895.2 Picea sitchensis | reverse complement strand
ATGATAAGTTGTGCTTAAGTTCAACTGAGTCCCCAACGCTGACTGCAAACTTGTCCAAAACCTAGAAGTGAATATGGAGTCCCTATCTGAAATGATCTTCTTAGGTATCCCGTGCAAATAGATAACCTCATTTACAAACACACGTGCCACATCAGTGACATTGTAAGTGTCTCTTATTGGAATGAAATGAGCACTCTTGGTTAACTTATCCACTATCAAAAGAATGGCATTGTGTCTATGAGATGTGAGTGGCAACCCCACAAAAAAATCCATAGAGATGACTTCCCACTTGGACATAGGAACATCATGTGGTTGTACGAGGCCTGTCGGGTGATGTTGGTTGGCTTTCACTTGTTGACACTCTAGGCACTTGGCGACGAAATGGACTACATCGTGCTTCATGCCTACCCAGAAGAAAAGTTTCCTCATGTCTACGTACATCCTCTTCACACCCGGATGCACACAATAAAGTGCTCTATGGGCTTCCTTCAAAATGATGCTTCAAACATCCCCATTTTCAGGGATGTACATCCTTCCTCGATATCCTAACAGTCTGTCTGCTTCCAGAATATATCCTTGATACTTTGGGTCTAATTGCCTTCCACTCTGGAGGTTTGAAGTAACCTTTAAATACCAATTGTCTCCTTGGAGTTGCGTCAACACATGTTCCCTCAGATTGACCTTTAAGGGTACCAAGGAGAAGACACATGGTCTCCTACTCAAGGAATCTACGACCACATTTTCCTTCCCCTTGATGTACGGAATACCAAAATCATACTCACTCATAAAATCACTTCATCGCCTTTGCCTGGCATTCAAATCCCTTTGAGTGAAGAGATGTTTTAAAATTTGATGGTCCATTTTGACCTCAAAGTTTCACCCCACAAGATAGTGCCTCCAAAGTTTCAGAGCTAGCATTACAACTGCCAACTCTAAATCATGAGTCGTGTATAGCTCTTCATGTTTCTTCAACTTCCTTGATGCATAAGCTATCACTCCTCCATCCTGAATTAGCAAGGCTCCCAACCCCTGCTTCGAGGCATCCATGCAGACTGTGAAGTCCTTTTACATATCCGACACTCGTAGAATTGGCACACTAGTTAGTAACCTCTTAAACTTGATGAATGCACTTTCACATTCCTCTGTCCATTCATACCTTACCCCCTTATGCTGAAAAGTGGTGATGGGTTTCGCTATTTTTGAGAATCCTTCCACAAATCTCCGATAATAACCTGCTAGCCCCATGAAGCTTCTCACCTCATGGGCATTTTTCGGTACTGGCCACTCCATAATGGTCTTTACCTTTTCTGGGTCCATAGAGATTCCTTCGCCAAAAATGATATGACCTAAATAGTGGATCTCTTTCTGGAAGAAGGAACACTTCGACAACTTCCCATACAGTTTGTTCTCTCTAAGACAGGACAACACCACTCGTAAGTGTTCCTCATGTTCTCTTTCGTTCTTGGAATAGATGAGGATGTCATCTAGAAAGACTTGTACGAAATGGTCTAAGTACTTCTGGAATACATCGTTCATTAGCTCATGAATACTACTGGCGCATTGGTCAATCCAAAAGGTACTATGACAAACTCGTAATGTCCAAACCGAGTTCGAAAGGTAGTTTTTGGGATATCACCTTCCTTAATCCTTAACTGATGATGCCATGATCACAAATCAATCTTTGAGAATACCACTTCTCCTTTCATTTGATCAAAGAGGTCATCTATTTGTGGTGTCGGGTACCTATTTTTCACTGTAGCATGGTTCAAGTCCCTGTATTCTATACACAGTAGTAAGGATCCATCCTTCTTCTTTACAAAAATTACTGGTGCACCCCAAGGTGAAACACTAGGCTTTATTAGCCCTAAGTTTAGTAACTCTTTTAACTACATTTGCAATTCACAAAGTTCTGGCACTGTCATCCGATACAGAGTCTTGGAAATTGTTTCTGCACCAGGTTTTAGCTCAATAGTAAAATCAAGCTCCCTCTCAGGAGGTAACCCTGGTAACTCATTCAGAAAAACATCCTTAAATTCTAACAATACCCGGTACTGATCTAATGAGGGTCCTTTCCTTTCATTCACTGCTTCCACTACATATAGTCAACACCCTTGCCTCAAGCATCACTTAACCTTCATAGTTGAGATAAAGTGTAATGACACCCTTCTCCATACACCCTGGATCTCAACTGGTCTTCCTTCATCATCGACACAAAGAACCCTTTTTGTGAAATAATCTACCAAAGCTCGATGAGCTTCTAACCAATCCATTCCAATGATTAGGTCACACGCCCCGAGAGAAGTAACGTATACCTTCAACCTGGTAGTACACACTCCCAGGTCTACTATATAATTATCAGCGCTTGGTCCTACCGCTTGTTTTTTCCCTGAAGCCATCTCGACTTGTTTAAAGTCATCGTGCTTGTAGGCTCCCAACCCACTCTTTTCTAATGCAGATGGTGAAATGAAACTATATGTCGCACCGGAATCAAATAAAACCTTAACATTGATATTATTTAGCGTACCTGATGACTCCACCACCGTGGATTGATGTTCAGCCTGGCGATTATTAATTGCTGTCTAAATCTGGTGGCTGCTACTTGCTCTTCCCATTGGGGCCTTTCCTTCTCTATGCACAAATCCTGATTATAACTCTGGGCAGTCACGCTGGTAATGGGGTTCTCCACATCCCCAACAAGTAACACAGGATTGAACTTGCGCACTGTTATGTGACTGTCTCTGAAATGAGTTCCTTCCCCTGGAACCCCTGCCCCTACTAGTTGTTCCCTGAGATGGTCGTGGACCTACCTGCATCATTGGTGATGAACGATATGCTGCACTTGCTTCCATTGAAATCCATGCGGCTATTGTCCTTGGTGTGTCTCTGTTACCATATGTAGGTGTCCTTAAGCCCCCTCCCCTGGGAAATTTCCTAGGGGCCTTCCCTACGAATCCAGGATGATGTGGAAAGGTCGATCTTGTACCTCCGGTTAAGTTCATATGTTCCTCCGCATAATGCGCATTTTCCACAGCTTCTGCTACTGAAGACGATTTCCACATCCGCACCATAACTCTTATCTTAGGGTTTAGCCCATAGACAAAGCGTTCTACCTGTCATTGGTCATTATCCATATACGAAACTGATGCAGGAGCATCGCCAACATCAAGCGAGTGTGGGACAATTCCAACACATTTTGGCACATGATGAATTGTTTGAAATGTTTTGAAGTTTGATACGCCAAACATAAATGAAACAATTAAGAATGGGCGTACTTGTAGATTGTAATCAGACCTTGAGCGTCCTACTCTCGTCTGAAGGACTAAGAGGCATTTATGCTAGTAAATGTAAGTAGGTAGCTTTGAATTCTTAGATTAGACAGTTTTAGGAGTCAGAGGGAAAATGGATATAGACACCCTCACTTGTATCATTGTAACATTAGGAAGCATTATCAATCAAAGAGTGCATCGAGAAGAAGAAGTAGAGAGTTGTGTAGAGTAAATACCCATGTACAAAACTTCTGGATTAATACAAAGATCTTTAGTTCAGACTCATGGTGTTCAATTGCTTTCTGTGTTTGTACATGCTGATTGATATATGTTTGTTACTCTCCGTTATGCATTTTATTTGATCCGTGAATGTATGATTTCATATTTAATGTCTGAAATTTGAAGAGAGGGAGAGTAAGGGAATGAGTTTTAATTGTTTATCTGTCTGAGCAAGAGTTTTCCTACAAGGAGTGTAGTGAAATTGTCTGCAAGGTGTGCATTAACAGAAGTCAGAGCTCGTCTCTGAAAGCTCAGGAGGGATAGCATTGTTCTCATTCCCATAGAAGTGCAAGTTAAGCACATGATCCGTGCAATGTGTGCGCAGGCTGAGTGAAATGTCATAGCTTACAACCTGAGGGAGTTGTTGAAGGACTGTTGTCATAGGGAGTGCGCAAAGTTGAAAAGGTTCAAATACTTGGAAGTATTTGAAGAATTGCCACAGGGAGTGTGCACAGGAGTCTTCATGAAGACTCGAGTTGTGGAGAAATCTCAGGAGGGATAGAGTCTTCGAATTTGTTTTGTGGAAAAACACTTTGTTCATTTCGCAGGAATCGTCAAGGAGACATTGGACGGTTGGAATTCTCCGTGGAGAATTCGCAAAGTCCCAAGACTCGTCGGATCGTGTAGAGGAGTAGGGGAGTTACGGTTTAAAACCTTTGCATCAAGATTCGCAAGGTTGAGAAAGGCAAAGTCGCGAAACCACAAAAGAATCGAAGTCGTCCGTTGGAAGGAGGACACATGTTGCGAGATCACCCGTATCGGGAATTTAGACACCGGAGGTCAGAAAGAGAAATCCTTCAACTTCGCGAGTGGTGAAGTCATGAGAGAATTGCAGTCATCCATCGGAGGAGGACAGGTGGCAGAGATCAAGGGATCTCACGAACTCAGAGGTTCTCAAGGTGAGAGCCCAAAGATTTGGTGCTCCAAGTCGCGAGTGAAGAAATCGTGAGGAGCTAGGACAGATGTAGGATCTGAGCCAACAGGGGCCGTTGGATCACTCATGTAATCTCATTTCGGGGTTTCATGGGTTGAAGAACCGAAAGATTAGCATCGGGATTCATGAAGTTGCGAAGTCTGAAACTCCAAAAATGGCAGGAAGTTCCGTTGTGGGACCCGTGTTGACGACGTGTCAGAATTTCGACATTTCGGCATATTGGTGGATAGCAAGTCGAGTCTTTTGTCCTAAAAGTCCTGAATTTGCGAGTTGCGATAAGGAGTAGCGAGGAGATCGGGACCGCGACACCTCGAGTGTTGGGATATAAAGGAGGTAGCGCTTTGAGAAGCGAAGTCACAAAGTGCTGAAGCTGGGCACGAGGGACACGTGGAAGAACCACAACGTGGGGCCGTGTGATTGGCAGGTGAACATGCATCGCCTGGAGGAGGGAGTCAATAATCCATTGACTTCTCACGTCTCGGGGATTTTCAAGATAAGAGCACGAGAGATCGACATTGAAACTTGTGAAGTTGCGAGTAGCGAGAACGTGAGGATAAAAGTCAACATTGCTTCTTGGGGTTTCATGAAAGGAAGGTGCCAAGGTTGGACGACACAACTTGTGAAGTGGCGAATAGCGAGAGGAGCTAGCATTAAGATTAGTTGGTGGTCACGCATGGAGGGTGCTGACAGAGGGGAGCTATACCCATTTCATGATCTTGGGTATCACGATATTGGAAAGAAAGAGTCGGGAGCCTTGACTGATGAACTCGTGAGTGGGGAGTTGTGACAAGCACCTTTTGGAATTAGGTCTTGGTCATAGTGCTATGGTTGCACGGAGAAGGGGAGCTTACATATAGTGTTATTTGCACAGGGAAGCTACCAAAAAGGACTTGTGGATCGATAATTTGTGATTCCAGCCAGGAATCTAAAGAGTCGATTCAGCTCGAGGGAGATAAAGAACGATCCTGTGAGCGGATCTCGACCTGAGGGCTGATAGGTCTGTGTCAGTTTTGGTATCATAGATCAGAAAGATTTCTTTTCTTTCTGTGGCAGGGAAAAGAAAGATTCACCATGCCGTAGAGAAGAAGAGACAGGAAAACACTCGATTCGCCAGAGGAGAGGGAAATGTTGAGAAGAAGGGGTAGGCAGATGCCTGATCTAGCCATGGAAAGAGAGATGCATAACCTACGCACCAGACTTGAGGACATGGAGACAACACAAAGGTGCACAACCGATGTTGTAGATGTCAATGAATCTGAAAGTGAAGATGAAGCTGGACATGAAGGAGAAGAAGTTGCAGCAGAGGATGCAACAAATGAACGCCTAATTAGGGTTATTGCAAGATTGGGTGCTAGAGAAAAAATGGATATTCCAGTATATGAAGGAATCCTGGATGTTGAAGAGCTTATAGACTGGATTAGAGCTCTGGACACATATTTTGACTATAAAGATGTCGAGGAAGACAAAAGGGTCAAACATGCTGTCACAAGACTTAAAGGACATGCAGCATTGTGGTGGGATGAAATACAAGCTGACAGACGCTGCAGAGGCAAACAAAAGATCAAGAGTTGGGACAGGATGATCGCAAAGATGAAGGAGAAATTCATTCCCAAGGATTTCTAGATCACTCTATTTCATAGAATGCAAAATTTGAGATAGAAAATGATGCTAGTGAAGGAGTACACTGAAGAATTCTACAGGCTGAACATCAGGGCAAGTCATCATGAAAGTGATGATGAAAAGGTTGCTAGGTACATGAATGGTTTGAGATATGCCATTTAGGATGAGATGAGCATGATGACCATACAAATGGTGGAAGATGCTTATCAGATGGCTCTGAAGGCGGAAGAGAAGCTAAGCCGAAAACAAGGTCAAAGAGGTCGAGGCAGAAGTCAAGCCAGAGGCAAATCAGTTTCCCAAGATAGAAATCAGAAACCCAAGAAAGAGTGGAAGAAACGTCAGACTCAAACTGAGAGAGGTGGAAGCTCACAGAGAGGGAAACATACTGAATAGAGAGGTCAGTATGCTGATGGAAACATTTTTCCTCGTAACAGAGGTAGAGGAAGGGGAATATGTGGAGTGGTGAAATGCTTCACATGTGGAAAGGTCGGACATAAATATTATGAGTGTCCAGACAGAAAAAAAGAAGGTGGTGAAACTCACATTGCCGAAGCACAGAGGTGGAATGTTGAGGCCGAGGATGCTGAAGGCGGAAGATCGCTGATGATGCAAAAAGTTCTCTTAACACCAGAGAAGGAGGTGGAGAGTTCGGTGCAAAGGAAAAGACTTTTTCGGACTGCTTGCAAAACCAAATATAGGGTATGCAAAGTTATTGTGGATAGTGGTAGCACAGATAATATCATTTCTATAGAGATGGTAGAAAAGCTGGAGCTAGAGACGATTGAGCATCCAAGCCCATACAGAAATTCGTGGCTACAAAAAGGACATCAGGTAAATGTCACTAAACAATGTTTAGTTGAATTTAAAATAGGAGGGTATAAAGATGAAATACTTTGTGATGTTATTCCCATGGATGTTTGTCATCTATTACTGGGTAGACCGTGGCAATATGACAAGAATGTGATTCATGATGGGAGAAAGAACACATACACCCTAGAGAAGAATGGGAGAAGTCACATATTGTTTCTGATTAAGGACAAAGAAGTAAAACTTGAAGTAAGCAACACTGTACTTCTCATGAGTGGGAAGGAACTTCTTACAGAGGTTAAGAAGAAGGAGGAACTGCAATTCATTGTGGTCAGGAAGCCTAAAATTGTTTTGACCAATACAAGGGTAGATGATTTACTAGAAGAGGTTCAGAAGCTACTGGAAGAGTTTGCTGACATAGTAGTGGACGAACTACCTCGTTCTGCCACCGATCATAAGCCTAAGTCATCATATTGTTCTCATACCTGGAGCTAGTTTACCAAATAAAGCAGCATACAGATTGACGTCGTAGGAGAATGAAGAAGTGAAAAGACAGGTGCAAGACTTAATGGACAATGGGTTGGTTAGAGAAAGCTTGAGTCCGTGTGCTATTCTGACAGTGCTCAGTCTGAAGAAAGATGGAGGCTGGAGGATGTGTACTGACTCGAGGGCAATCGACAAGATAACCATCAGGTACAGATTTCTATTTCCAAGGATGGATGATCTGATGGATTGCTTGACTGGAGTGGATTTTTTTTCGAAGATTGATTTGAAAAGTGGATATCACTAGATTCGTATGAGAGAAGGAGAACAATGGAAGAAAACCTTCAAGACTAACGAAGGGTTGTATGAATGGCTTGTCATGCCATTTGTCCTAACAAATGCGTCGAGCACTTTCATGAGGTTGATGAATGAAGTTCTGAAGGATTTCATCAGAAAATTTGTCATTATGTATCTTGATGACATACTAATTTTCAGTAAAACAAAGGTAGAGCATCTGAAACATTTGGCTACAGTGATGCAGAGGCTACAACAAGAGAAGTTGTTGATAAATATGAAGAAATCCTCATTCATGAAGATAGAGCTCATTTATTTGGGGTTTGTTATTTCTGCAGATAAATTAAGGATGGATCCAGATAAGGTGGAGGTAATTGAGAATTGGCCATCACCGAAGAGTATATTTGAGGTGAGAAGTTCTCATGGATTGGCTAGTTTCTATAGGAAGTTCATCCGGAATTTCAGTGGAATTAGTGCACCAATGATGGACACAGTGAAGAATAGACATAAATCTTTTCACTGGATAGAAGAGGCTAAGAAAATATTTAATTTGTTGAAAAGAAAAATCACAGAACAACCAATTTTGGTGTTGCCGGATTTCAAAAAGACATTTCAGATAAAATGTGATGCAAGTGGATTTGCAATAGGGGCAGTCTTGAGCCAAGAAGACATGCCGATAGCATACTTTATCGAGAAGCTGAATAAAGCAAAAGTGAAATACTCCACGTATGACAAGGAGTTATATGCTATTATTCAGGCATTGAAGAAATGGAGACATTACTTAATCCCGAAGGAGTTTGTCTTATACAGTGGCAATCATGCTTTGCAATTTGTGACTCAACAAGAGAAGTTGAATCAAAGACATGTAAAATGGGTTGAATACATGCATAAATTTACTTTTGTAACTAAGCATATTTCTGGAACTGCTAACAAAGTTGTTGATGCTTTGAGTAGGAAATGTTTGCTACTGCAGGATTTCAGAGTCAAAACACTGGGTTTTGATGATCTCAGGAACATGTACAGAGATGATCCAGATTTCAAAGAAGTGTATGAGGCGACTCAGAATCCAATTCTCAAGGACATAAGCCAATGGGCTGAATACATGATCCAGGATGGATTGTTATTCAGGGGCAATCAATTATGTATTCCAAAATGCTCCATGAGGGAAAATTTGCTGAAGGAGAAACACAGTGGAGGATTGGCCAGGCATTTCGGTTATGACAAGACGTTCTCAAAGTTAAACGAGTCATATTTTTGGCCAGGAATGAGAGCAAATGTTAAAATATTCATGGACATATGTAGAATTTGTCAGCATTCAAAAGTAAAGAGGTAGAATGCAAGCTTTTATCAACCATTACCCATATCTGAGAGGTCGTGGGATGCAGTAAGCATGGAATTCATATTGGGTCTGCCGAGAACACAAAGAGGGTTTGACTCGATCTTTGTAGTGGTAGATAGATTTTCTAAGATGTCACACTTCATACCATGTCAGAAAACCAGTGACGCAACTCACATTGCGAATCTGTTTTTCAAAGAGGTCATTCGACTTCACGTCTTACCAAGGAGCATAGTTTCGGATCGAGACACCAAGTTCGTGGGAAACTTCTGGAGGACCTTATGGAAAAAGCTGGGAACAAACTTGTTGTTCAGTTCAACTTATCATCCTCAGATGGATGGACAAACAGAAGCTGTGAATAGGAGTTTGGGAGACTTGTTGAGGAGTTTGGTGACTGAACACCACAGTCAATGGGACAATATTCTACCACAGGCGAAAGTTTCTTACAATGATTCAATCAATAGAAGAACAGGGCAGAGTCCATTCCAAATTGTTTATGGGACACAACCAAGAGGAGTATCTGAACTGAGGGATTCAAAATGGGATGAGATAAGAAGTGCTAGTGCAGAAGATTTTGCCGAAGCAATGAAGGAACTTCACAGCCAAATGAAGGAGCGATTGCAAAACTTGAGCCAAGAGTATAAGCACAGAGCATATCAACATATGAGACAACTTCAATTTGAGGTTGGTGATTTGATTCTGGCACATCTTAAAAAGCAAAGATTCCCAAAGGGGACATATAACAAACTGAAGATGAAGAATATCAGACCATGTAAGGTCTTGAAGAAATTTGGGGCAAATGCTTATGAGATTGAATTACCTGTTGGGATCAAAATTTCTCCAATATTCAATGCCTCAAATTTGTACCCATACAAAGTTGAGGAAGCAGGAACAAGTGATGAACAACCATAGGTTCAGTGGATTAAACAGATGCCAGTTGCAGAGAAGCCACAGATGGAAAACATACTGGACAAAAGAGTTAGCAAAAGGACTAGAAGAAGTGAATATTTTGAATACTTGGTCATGTGGAAGTGACATCCAGTTGAAGATGCCAGTTGGGAGAAAAAACAAGAGATCCAGAAGCATGGACAGACTGTTTGAGAGCTCATGGATAGGATCCCATGAAAATTTTCAAGCGAGGGAGTATGATACAGGAGCATCGCCAACATCAAGCGAGCGTGGGACAACGCCAACGCATTTTGTCACATGATGAATTTTTTGAAATGTTTTGAAGTTTGATATGCCAAAAATAAATGAAATAATTAAGAAAGGGTGTACTTGTAGATTGTAATCAGACCTTGAGCATCTCGCTCTTGTCTGAAGGACTAAGAGGCATTTATGCTAGTAAATGTAAGTAGGTAGCTTTGAATTCTTAGATTAGATAGTTTTAGGAGCTGGAGGGAAAACATATATAGACACCCTCACTTGTATCATTGTAACATTAGAAACATTATCAATCAAAGAGAGCATAGAGAAGAAGAAGCAAAGAGTTGTGTAGAGTAAAGACCCATGTACAGAAGTTCTGGATTAATACAAAGATCTTCAGTTCAGACTCATGGTGTTCAATTTCTTTCTGTGTTTGTACATGTTGATTGATATATGTTTGTTACTCTTTGTTATGCATTTTCTTTGATGCGTGAATGTATGATTTCATATTTAATGTCTAAAATTTGAAGAGAGGGAGAGTAAGGGAAGGATTTTCAATTGTTTCTCTGTTTGAGAAAGAGTTTTCCTGCAAGGAGTGCAGTGAAATTGTTCGCAAGGTGTGCGTTGATAGAAGTCAGAGTTCATCTCTAAAAGCTCAGGAGGGATAGCATTGTTCTCATTCCCATAGAAGTGCAAGTTAAGAACAGGAGTCATGCAAGGTGTGCGTAGGCCGAGTGAAATATCAGAGCTTACAACTTGAGGGAGTTGTTGAAGGACTGTTGTTGCAGGGAGTGCGCAGAGTCAAAAAGGTTCAAATACTTGGAAGTATTTGAAGAATTTCCACAGGGAGTGTGAACAAGAGTCTTCTTAAAGACTCGAGTTGTGGAGAAAGCTCAAGAGTGATAGAGTCTTCGAAGTTTTCGAAGAGAAGATCAAGAGGGCTAGTGCCTTGAAGTGTTGTAAGAAGGCGCAACGATGTTGTTTTGCAAGTGGATAAGTTTTGTGGAAAAACACTTTGTTCATTTCGCATGAATCGTCAAGGAGACATTGGACGGTCAGAATTCTCCGTGGAGAATTCGCGAAGTCCCAAGAGCCATCGGATCGTGCAGAGGAGAAGGAGAGTTACGGTTTAAAACCTTTGCATCAATATTCGCGAGGTTGCGAAAGGCGAAGTCGCGAAACCACGAAAGAATCTAAGCCATCTGTTGGAAGGAGGAAACGTGTTGCGAGATCACTTGTATTGGGAATTCGGATACCGGAGGTCAGAAAGAGAAATCCTTCAACTTCGTGAGCGACGAAGTCGCGAGAGAATTGCAGTCATCCATCGGAGGAGGACAAGTGGGAGAGATAAAGGGATCTCATGAACTCATAGGTTTGCAAGGTGAGAGCCCAAAGATTTGGTGCTCCAAGTCGCAACTGGCAAAATCGCGAGGAGCTAGGATAGCCATAGGATCTGAGCCAACAGGGGCCGTTGGATCACTCAAGTAATCTCATTTCAGGGTTTCGTGGGTTGAATAACTGAAATCTTAGCATCAGGATTCACAAAGTCGCGAAGTCCAAAACTCCAAAAAAGGCGGGAAGTTTCGTTGTGGGACCTGCGTTGACGACGTGTCAGAATTTCGACATTTTGGCATATCGGTGGATAGGAAGTAGAGTCTTTTGTCCCAAAAGTCCCAAATTCGTGAGTTTCAATAAAGAGTAGCTAGGATTTTGGGACCTCGACACCTCGGGTGTCGGGATATAAAGGAGGTAGTGCTTCGGGAAGCGAAGTCGCGAAGTGCCGAAGCTGGGCACGAGGGACACGTGGTAGAACCACAAGGTGGGGTCACGTGATTGGCAGGTGAACACGTGTGGCCTGGAGGAAGGATTCAATAATCCATTGACTTCTTGTGTCTCGGGGATTCACAAGATAAGAGCACGAGAGCTAAACATTGAAACTTGCGAAGTCACGAGTAGTGAGAACGCGAGGAGAAAAGTCAACATCGCTTCTTGGAGTTTCATGAAAGGAAGGTGCCAAGGTTGGACGCCACAACTTGCGAAGTGGAAAATAGCAAGAGGAGTTAGCGTTAATATTAGCCATTGGTCACACATGGAGGGCGTTGACAGAGGGGAGCTATACCCATTTCGTGATCTCGGGTATCGCAAGATTGGAAAGAAAGAGTCTGGAGCCTCGACTCACGAACTCGCGAGTGGAAAGTTGTGACAAGCACCTTTTGGAATTAGGCCTTGGTAACAGCGCTGTGGTCACACAGAGAAGGGGAGATTACATCTAGTGTTGTTCACACAAGGAAGCTACCAAAAAGGATTTGTGGATCGATAATTTGTGATTCCAGCAGGGAATCTAAAGAGCCGATTTGGCTCAAGGGAGATAAAGAACGATCCTGTGAGCGGATCTTGGCCTGAGGGCCGATAGGTCTGTGTCAAAAACATATTTGACCAATTCCATAAATATGATCTCATATTCTTCTACAGTCCTGTTTCCCTGTACTAGAGCATGAAATGCTCCTACCTACTGTTCCTCATAATAATCTAGCAGATATTTCCTTCAGAACCTCTCCTCAAAAAGTTCCCAAGATACTGTGTCCGGGGTAAGATGCAGTTTTCTTTCCAGTTTTCCTCACCAGTTCAAGGTGCTGTCTCTTAACTAAAAAATTGCTATCTTCTCCTTTGAGATGGACGCATAATCCCTTAAGGCAAAACACCTTGTCATGCCTTCCAGCCATGCTTCTGCGCATTCACTGGCGCGACCCCCGGAAAATTCCGAAAGTTTGATCTTCTGCAATTATCGAGTGATTTCTTTGGGTGGAGGTCCTCTCCCTGAATCCCTCGAAACTTCTGGATTACTCGTTCCAGATGGTGGGGGCTCCACTTTGATCCCTGTTGGTTGTCGCCCCTTTAAAGTCTCATTTATAGCCTCCAAAGAGCGCAGTATGAGAGCTAGTTTGGGCGATGGTGGTGGCGGTGCTGGTAGTTCCTGTGATGATGCTCCTCTACCTCGATTACCTCAAGTCCTAACCATCCTATATGATTTAAACTACATCAACCAAAGTTGTCAGGGTGAGTTCAAGGATGTTTCAAATTTGTGCAACTTAAACTAGAAAACAGGGTTAGGCATAAAAAAAATTTACTTGTCTATAAACAGATGTTACTCTCTTTAGGGGATTGGCTAGGTTAGGGTTAAGCATATAAGCTTGATTTTCTCTCCTAAGAAACTATTGATCCTCTCGCTCAGTTTCTATGCTAGCACTATACCCCACTCGCTAATTCCTCTAACTTACCTACCTAGTGCGCATGAAGCCCCTTCCTGCTTATCTCAGTCTAACTGCATATACTTTTGCTAAAACAATCTAATTAGTCACTTTAATTAGTCGCATCCACTTTCCTTGACACCATTCCTAAGCTAGACACAACTAGCATCTACCAAACTCCTTTACATTGTCAGTGTGAGGAAAGTAAATCAGAGGAAGTTGCTCCTCCTTCCTTAAGCATGAATTATAAATTTTAATAATTTTAATATAATTAAAATTTAACTCTAATTATAATTATAATACCATTATAATTAAATACCATTATAATTATAATACCATTAAATATAATTAAAATTTAACTCTAATTATAATACCATTAGTTTAAATTAATTTAATTATAAAATAAATTAAAACATGTATATTTAACCTAAATTAATAAAAGAATAAAAAAAAGAATAATAAGAAAATAATAAAAAAAATTAAACTAAATAAGAAAAAAAAATTTAAAAAAATAGTTTTTAGCATGGGCAGTGGGTCCTCGCATGAGGCCCATGTGCCCCTCCCACTTCTCTCTTTACCTAAAACCTTACACGCCTCCTCTCAAACCCTAAACTTCTCAACCCTAACGCTCCGTCACTATCGCCTCTCCATTCTTCTCTCTCCCTCTGCTCTTGGCACTGGTGCTGGTGTTGGTGTATAGCGATGACGCTTGGGAATTTAGCGCAAGATAAAATGCCTCTTGTAGGCTCCTCTCTTGGCCGTGGCTTGTTTGACTCAACGCTTGTGCATTTGGGTGTTTGGGCATTGACTTGTATGTTTTTTTTTTTTGTTATGGTTTATCAATAAAAAAAAATTGCAGTGCGCGCGTGCATTATTGAGACACGTAGTGCAGTGACTAGTGCCCTTGTAGGCTCCTCCTCATGGATCGACGGTTGGTCTACATCCTGGGTGCTTTGTGCATTGGGATTTTTAGCTGTGTGTTGAGTTATATGAAGTGGTGTTGGTCTTGGTGCTTGGCACTGAGCTTGGTATGTTGCATGGTTGTTTGATCTCACGTTGTTGTTGATGCATATGTTGTTGATGCAGGTGCTTGGCTGTTAGGCTGCGTGGAAGGTGCTTGGCTGGTCGTGGCTTTGTGCATGGGTGCATTGCCTGGTTTTGTGAGTGTTGTTGCCATTCCAAGTACCCTCGCCATTCCTACTCATCTTTTTTGGGTCAAATACCATACAAACTCCCCCTTCACATGGAACAACAAATACTGTAAGTATCCCTACACGCCATATAAATTCTAAGAAATCCCAATTGCCCAAAACAAGACTTGCGATGCTGTGTGGGAATTCATGGTGTTTTCTGTTAAATTTTGACAGGTTTCTTTCGATCCACGACAACGGATTTGCCTAAATAAATTCATTCAATGAAACCCTTTTCTTCATTCTTCAGGAGGCGTTAAGATTGATTGGGGTTATGTTATATTGTGAACTCTAGTAGAGGAGAACTGTGTGGGTAACATTAAACGCTGGGAGAAAATTGTTGGCTAAGAAACAACTCATATGGGGAGGTTATATTTGGTTATGTTAAGAGGGCATATTTACTGCTGCCGGTCATGCCATAGCCATCTTGCAAATATTAATCAGATCTTGTCCAAGGTAGGTGGTGTGATCATTTTTTTTGTTGCAATGTGACTGTGATGTTTTTGCACTGGGTTTTCAGTCTTTGACAGAGTTTATGGTACGTCAATGTTAGGTCTCTTTGAAGTGGTTTCTTGTTCTTTTGCTCCAGATTATGATTGATTAACATTGTACAATGAGGAAATAGTCCCATACATTAGTTGAATTACTATAGTTGTTGAAAAAGGATGACAAAGTATGTTTGATTCATGCTTTTAATACAAGAAAAATATTGCAATAAAAAATATGTCAACATGCATTGGGTCACGTTTACTGGCGAGGTTGGAGTGTTGTTGTAACCTATGTGTTGTGTTGTAGGTTTTCATTTACTAATCTTTGTTATTTTGCAGGTGTTGACTGCAACGGTGAGGATAACGTTAGTTTCAGAGAAGAAAAAAAAAGAAACCCTTCAAATATGCAAATCCATGCACGGACAACTCCTTTATGGCATAGATTTTGCAACAAGGGTGTGTTTGGATGGAAAAGAGAGATTGCAAATCCGTAGCCGGAAAAATCCTAAGGAAAGCAATTGTATTCAATCAATCACATGTTTAGTGTTGTTTATTCTATTTGCCTTGTTTGCCTATGTCTCCTCGCGTCTCTTTCCTTGGCGCCTTGTGTAATGGTGTTGCTCCATAACTTTATCTCGACACTCGGTGATTTGATGACTTGTAAATATGAATTGGAGATTTCTTTAAAGGCCAATGTATAATTTTTATTTTTATTAAACTTCTTTTTGCTTTAATATGTGTATATATTTTTTATCGCTTTTTAATTTTTTTTTGTTAAACTTCTTTTCATACCAAAGTTAATAAAACTTACCTCAAGTCCTACACATCTATTTTTATATGTTTACTAGAAATGTTTATGACAGCTTTGGCAGATGCTGCACACACACACACACACACACACACACACACACACACACACATATATATATATATATAACACTGTAATATGTATAATATTATACTATTTTCATTTTTAAAGTGCATATTGTTTATATATATATATATATGCTATATATATATATATATATATATATATATATATATATATATATAAGTATATATAATAAAAAAAAAAATTGTGTTCTTGTCTTGCAAGTTAGGTGGTGGAGCTAGATCTAATAAAAAAATTGTGTTCTTGTCTTGCATGTTAGGTGGAGCTGGAGCTAGATCTTGGACCAGATTTATCTAATTAAGGGTTTCAGGGCCCCTAGATTGCTAGATTTATCTAATTTATGGGTGGGTACAGTTCCATTCTTAAGTTGGGTAGGTGGGTAGGTAGGCCCTTAAGGCTCCAGTTCTTCAAACTGAACCTCTGATACCATGTGTAGGGACCTAAATTTATGTAAGCCTAAAAATTTCATACAATTAAACATAAATTTCTTTCAATGCCTAAGTAGTTCAATAATCATCGTATAAGCATAGAATTTTCAATAGAAAATTTAATTTATCCACAACATGAATTAATTTACGAACATCATGCTAATAATTTACATAGTCATCACATAATTCAGAAAATTCATAAATAAAATACCTCTTCCTAATGCTAACCCTGATCTCTGTTTGTCCAAGATGAAGTTGAAACTATGCTAAAATCTGCCCAAAACTGACTAACCACCAAGCCAACTAGGAGTAGCCTGTCTGGCTCCCTAGCTCGAGGATACCATAAGGAATCCTAGCCCCCATGCCTAAAACCCCCAGCAACCCGGTGCCCCCTGCAATGGTTCACAAAAACTCCATAACCCAACAACAAAAACCAAAAAATATCCAAACCAGAACTACAGTCTTCTCCTCTCCCATAATTCTTCCTCCCCCAAATTCTCATAATCCCCTCCCGTAGGACTCTTCCCCCATCATATATTCCCCTTCATCGACACTCCTCCCCTCCATTAATTACCTTATCCCCTCCTCTATTATCTCATCCTTAACCTGTCATACGTAAAGTTTCACAAGGATTAAATTAAAGTTATTAAGCCCCTTAATTTATTACCCAAATCATTGAATGTGTTATGTAATCAATCAATTAATTAATTAATCAATCAAAAGTTATAAACAATTAATAAATAAATAATTAATATTATTAATACTAATCATTGTTTAACTAAAACCATATTAGGACAATTAATTATCTAATTAATTTTACTTAATAATCCCTATGCATCTATTTAACCATGGTTGTTACAAGAAGGATCCTGAGCCATCAATGAGTCCTCAAACCCCTACATATGATATGTTTGTGGGATATTTTCCCTTTGAATTGCAATATGGACACCGATAGAATGTTTTGAGCACCATGTATGGGTCATGGGGAATTAGATATGGTCAAGGGAGGAAAACCAAGCATTAGGACCTAATGTAAGCTTCCAAGCATCCAAATCGAAGAAAAACTCCTTTAACTATCACATGTAATGTCTTGATAGTATCATCTCCCTCCTAGCTAGGATATGGGCACCATTAGAATGTTTTGAGCTCTAGGTATGAGTCACATACCTAGAGATGCATGGTTGAGGGAGGAAACCCAAGAATCAAGGTGTAATCAAAGCTTCTAAGTCTAAAGGGGCATGAATAAGGACTTGAACCACCACATAGGAACTTTCTATCAGATATTTGGACTTTAAGAGGGAATATGGGATGGGTAAAATAATGAAGGAGGGTAACACTTTTGTGCGAATCGAGTCTCCAAAATTCCTAGAGACCTTTTTTCGACCAAACTAATACTTCTTTCGGCCGAAAGGCCTATTTTTTCAGCGAAAAAATGTTTCAGTAGAACCTTTGAACGTTAAATCAAATGGTACCATGACGACTCTCTCAATTTTCATGTACAATTTTAGCCAAACGGATTTTTTTCATCTGGTAACATCTTTTCGGTTGAAAGATTTGTTTGGACGAAACATTACTAGCGGGATGGATTTTTTCATTAGGTAACATCTTTTCGGACGAAATATTGTTTGGCCGAAACATATTTTGCCCGAAAGGTCCTTTCGTCCGAATAAAACTTTTAGCCGAAAAAGGTTTTATATATTATCCACACATCGATCAGTCCATGCTTTTGTTGTTGGTCGCTACTGTCATTGTTGGTGTTGATGGTGTTGTTGTCATTGTTGGTTCTGGTGGCACTATAGCTATTGGTGTTGTTGGTGTTGTTGTTGTCGTTGGTGTTGTTGGTGCTATAGTTGTTGGTGTTGTTGGTGTTGTTGTCGTTGTGGGTGCTGTTTGTGTTGTTGCTCGCTCTTATAGTTGGTGTTGTTGGTGTTTTCGTTGTTGGTATTGTTGGTTCTATCATTGTTGGTGTTGTTGGATGTTGTTATAGCATGTATGTTACAGTTTTTTAAATTACTGTAATTTAGTGTAAACTAGATTAGTGTAATTTAAATTAGCCTAAATTAGTGTAATTAGGATAGCTAGTGTAATTATCCTATTAAATAGTGAATTAAGCACAATGAATTCATTTTGCTTAATTCACTGTGCTTTTAATTCACTATGCTTAATTCACTGTGATTTTTTTAAGAACAATGAATTCACCGTGCTTAATTCACTGTGCTCTGTCACTGTTGGTGTTGTTGGTTGTTGTTATAGCATGTATGTTATAGTTTTTTAAATTAGTGTAATTTAGTGTAAATTAATGTAATTTAAATTAGTGTAATTAGGCTAATTAGTGTAATTAGCTTGTTAAACAGTGAATTAAGCACAATGAATTCACTATGCTTAATTCATTGTGATTTTAATTCACTATGATTAAAAAGAACAGTGAATTTAGCACAATGAATTCAAATTGTGCATGTAAATCTATTTGCCAAAGTTTGATGTAAATCTAGTGTGCATGGAAAAGAGATTGATGTATCCTTGTTTCCCAAAACCAATATCACATGTTAACATCAAATACAAATTAATTATAAGTGTGGGGGTTACCAACAATCTGATTTGTGCAAAGAGAAACTAGATACCATGAATATTGAAATTCTTCAAACCAATAGAAATTTGTCATTAGAGTTTAATAAGTGTTGAATTTTAGGTGAAATATTAACCATGCATATGAAAGTGAAGGGATTAGTTCTCCATAAAGAAATGAGTGTTTACCCATTCAAAATAGTGCTAGAAATGAGTTAATATTAAACAAGATCATATTCTTATTTACTTCACCTATCTACACATCTCAATATAGGAATATACCATTAGATTTCATATAGGATAATATACTATTAGATTTCATATAGGATAATATAGGTCATTGTTAGTGGTTCCAACTTTAATATGAATCATTTTATTTCTAAGTGAAAATATATTATACTCTAGTGTCTGTATATTATATTTATGCCAAATGATTTAAATATTCTGTGTGTTAAACTAGGGAATCAACAAACCCTTAAATACTAGCACTTGGGAAATGAAAACATTCCAACAACAAATCAAAGTTTTTCTAGGACTTAAACCGTCAATTAGGTTCTAGAATTTAAACCATCAATTAGGTTGTATAATTGCATCAGGTCCTAAATTACTTGAAACAACCATCAAATAGTGTGCCATGAATATGTATTAAATCATTACAAATATGACAAACTTTAATCATTCACAATTGTGCTCTGATCACTGTGCTTAATTCATTGTGTTCTATATAATATACTCTTTTCTAATAAATGCCAACATCATTAGGTGAGAACATCATGATAATAAGAGTATATAGTACTATCATATCAGTAGTGACCAAAGGACTCAGTAACCAGACATCATGGACTTACTCTTCTATAAATACCCTTGTAATCCCATTAGATCAGTAATCACATGTATTACACTTAGTATATCCGCAACACGCTAGCTATTGGTATTACTTCTCCTTATTCACGTGATCATCATAGTAATCATTACTAATGAATTTGTGGTGTCAAATGATTAGTAGTATAGATGTGTTCTTTGATTAAGCTCTACCTTTTTTCCATAATCTTTGTACATGAGTTAGCTAAGCATATCTTACTAGTACCAATAAAGAGCATAGGTAATGATACTTATTACTCATAAATAGTAAAATCATAGTAAACTAATATGGAAATTGTCACATAAGAATATAGAGTGGATTAGTACTAAGATCTCGAACAAGCATGACCTTATACTATTACATGATAGTAAGTAATCACATATCTTTTCTTAAGCTCGTGTTATATATAATAAAATCCTATATGTTATGTATTATGTGTATTCAATGAAGCTTTTTATTATAGAAAGCATACCCTTATTAGTATAATGGAAACAATACTATCCTAACTAATATGGTAAATACATCTACTTATCCTTGTTAGCTATATAAATATTCCAGTAATTACGTATATGGAGTAATGAAACCACATATAATCTACAAAGAACATTGAGATTACACTAGTGTCCTTTTTCTCACAAGGATATGGATAGTAATCACACCTTGATTAGGTGAAATACATAGGATAAGCTTAACCTTTTTCATGAAAGACGGAAACATTGACCTAACTAGTAATGGTAAGGATCAGTTTAGGAAGCACGTATACCTTATATCTATATGTATATGTTCTCCATGTATCTAGTCCATTCGTATTAGTTGATCAAGTACATGCTTCATTAGTTATACCTATTACTAAACTTTATTGAATCATTCACTAAACAATGGTAATCAAAGAGAGCTTGATTGTATGACCCTTATTGAACATGATACAGTGGACTTGTAAATTAGTGATACCTATTATATGTATTTGATGCTTTGAAGTTGTTATAAATGCTTAAATGACTTCAATTTGTTTTATATATTATATTTCCATTTTATGTTTCTATAACTTATGAACTTTCATATTCATGGATGTTCAAAGGATATATAGATCAAGGCGAGATGTCGAGATAAGAGTCTCCAAAAATTCCTCACAAACGCTCTAGGTTGTCCAATGAGGGAGTAAGAGGAACCCCTTGTTTGAATGAGACTCTAATGATGTCGGAGACCCCTATTTCAACAAGGCATGGAAACTTGGGAGGGGTAAGTAGTAGTGACCAAAGACAATCTAGTCAAATGAGGAGATTATCAAATGAATCTGTGAATAGATCATCTAAAGAATGTGCTCAAAATAGTGCTATGGATGAAACTTTATTAGATAGGCTACACATTAATACTCCATGTAACATATCTCTCTTATGTGCAATGAGAGAACTTATTCTTTGAGGACACTTGCTTGCAAGTGATCCAGGTTATTATATCTATTGGTCATTTTTATTATGATTATGAGATATTATGGATTTGATGATATTTTATTTGGTTTTATTTACATAGACAGGTGTTATTGACTGGGTTCTCCTGAGTGTGAAGTAATTTGGACCTCAAGGATATAGAGGCATCGATGAAACTCCTTGGACTTTGGATCGATTCAGGGAGTGGACTGTTGGGTTTGAATGTTGTTGATGTGACATATTTACATATGATTAGATGTTATGATGATTGATTATTATTGCAGACATGATTCGTTTATGAATGCAGGCTGATGATAAATTTATGACCAGACTCACATTTGGAGTAGAGGAGTCACGCACGACAACCAGAGACATTGAGGGAGAGGTGTGAAAGAATCCCTTCCATAACCTACTAGCACTCCAGTCGTGGCTCGAACAGTAGGTTAACAATTATCTAGTTCGATAAGACCCACGATGCCATGAGGGAAGACTATGACAGTCTCTCATGATGATTCTAAAGGACGCTCAATAAGGCATGGGCCTTATTCCTTAGAGCCCCTTAGTCTCCCACAAGATCACCTGGCAGAGTATTAACTCCAGGGGTTTTGACGTCTACCAAATTCAGCTAAGAGGTGAGTGGAACCCTTGGAGCATGTAGTGCATCTTGAAGGGAACGCCTCACAAAGAAAACAGAAAGAGGTGAGTGGCACCCTTGGAGCATGTAATGTGTCTTGAAGGGCACGTCATGCAAGGAAAACATAAAGAGTTGAGTGGCACCCTTGGAGAACGTAGTGCATCCTGAAGATCACGTCGTGATTTTAACTGGTAAGTGAATAAACCTAGTCGACCTTAAAATGAATGATGTGATAAGTAAGGTTTAAAAACATTTTTTCCTAATAAAAATGTCGCCTAGCCTAGTGAAATTAAAACCTAGGTCTAAGTAGAACATGTGGTAAACAAAAATAATAATAAATAAACATGTAACAAGAAGGGGGGTAAGAAATTCAAACTTATTTATTGAAGTCAAAATTATAATGGAGGATTAAATTTTTAAAAAGGGGTAATGGTATTTTTTATCTACATTTTCTAATTTAATTTTTAGTTAAAAAAAAAGAGGGTAAATGGTTGTTTTTATCTACACTTCCTAAATTAATTTTTAATTAAAAAGGAAAAAGGGTAAATGATTGTTTTATCTACACTTGCTAAATAGATTTTTTGAGTTAAAAAGGAAAAAGGGGGAAACTTGAAAGAAATAGGAAACTTAAAGAAAAAGGGAAACTTAAAGAAAAGAGGAAACGTAAAGAAAAAGATGAATGTCTAACTTAGTAAGGAATCTTGCCTTTGGAAATTTCTAATTATGAACTCAAATAGGAATTAAGTAAGGCATAAGTCATTTAAGAAGTGTAAGGGAATTTTGGGACACCGATGAACGGTTTTAGGAATTCTCTTAGGTGGATGAGAGAAATATGAGTATTTATTTAATTAATAAAATTGATTTTTTGGTGCAACTAGGGGATCAGACGACATGTGTATGGGGGAGGTTTTTTGAAAATTAAATAAATGAAAAAGGAATTTAATGAGAATTTGGGAAACTAATTACCTAAAAAATCTATAAAAGAGATGGCAGAGGAGGAGTATGGATTTGATCTTTTTGCGTAACGTTACACTGCTGAAATTTTATCTTGACTGAAATTTCTCTTGTGGGAGTTGGGATACCAAGATCGGGTAACGAGTGGTAGCTCGACCTTGCGAGGCGAGCTGGGTCATATCATTCTCTAGTGTTGTGTGCATGGACCCTTTTCGTATTAGGGGGCTCAGGGGGAAGAAGAGTACCCTTAGCGTTGGATGAGAGGTATGGGTGAGGTCACATCGGTTGGCAAGCGAGAGATGGACAGAGCGTGCGCGAGACAACGAATTTGGAGCTTTCACATTTGGATATGGTATGCATGTGTATATTTGTATTGAATGGTAGTTTAAATATTGTTCCTATGCCTTCAGTAATGTACTTCTACTGTGTCAAAGTTTATGTTTTATCCATCGTGACACTATCCAGAGATCTCATTTTTATCTTCAGCAAAATGTCTTGATGAGCCCAGTGTTTTATGATCAAGGAAATTAAAGTCATCCCAACATTATGCTGGTTGTATTTTGAATTGATTTCCTATGGCGAACCCAAAATCTGATTACAATGACTTCTCTGTGTTTGTTTTTATTGATTAATACGAAGACAAATTGTGATTTTTTTTCATCTTATCTCCCTTATCCTTTAAGTTATTAGTCTGTTCCTGAGACGTTAGCCAAGATCCAAATCGATGGTCATCACTACGGTGTTTAAAGACTTAGATTCAAATTCCCTTCTTTCTTGTGCATGGATAATAAGTGAAGGACAAATTTTCTCCGAGCTGTCTATCCCTTACTTATAACTGTGTTTTCCTCTTATGATAAATCTATGTGCTTGAATGATAAATATTTTTGTTTTTTGGATGATTAATCCTTGTGTTTTTGTGAATGCGTATCTTTGCGTCTTGACTGATTCATTTATGAGATTAATCCTTGCGTTTTTGTGAATAAGTATCTCTGCGTCTTTGAGTGATTCATTTATGAATGAGTAATCCTTGCGTCTTTTGTGAATGAATATCTCTGCGTCTTTGAATGACTCATTTCTGAATGAGTAATCTTTGTGTTCTTCTTTGTGAATGATTATCATTGCTTTTTATGGTGACTACGTTTTTATCCAATATATGACTATGTGTGACTGTGTTCTTATGACTTGTGTGACTGCATTTTTATCCATATGATGGACAACGTGGTGATGTCTTATCAATTTAAACTTTATATCAAATAGTTTTGGACAATGGTACACACAGCTAACAATTACATTGTAGAGAAATATCATTCATTTCAATTGGTTAAAAGCATATTTAAACAATGTGAAAATTTACATATGGTTTGATTTCATTAAATGAAAATCCAACACGAGGTTATATTTGAGTTCAAACTTTTAAAAGTAATAATTTGTAGATTTATAAACAGGGTTCCAAACTAAATAACAACAATTGGTCAAAATCAATAGATATCGTAGATTTTAATTTACTAAACTTTCAAGGAATTCATTGGCTAGAATCTTGATCTAAATGTTGTTTCTCTAGATGTGTCCACATTCATTCCTATAGCTAGTTCCTCTTACAACAATTATGGCTTAAACGATACATTTGGACAATGATTTTATATATAGATAATATTTACACAATGATATTATACTCCGTGTTTTTGGATGGAATATTATACTCTGTGTTTTTGGATAGCATTATTATACTCTGTGTTTTTGGATAGCGATATTGTTGTTAACATGTTATACTCTGCATTTTTGGATAACGATTTATACATTTAATAAGACGACGATATCATACTTTTAATGGAAATCCATCTCATATGGTTGATAGACAACATCATCATGTAATTAATGTGCATCCTTATCATGTACTTAATTGACAATGATATATATTGCACAATGATATCATTTTACATAGCGATATCATACTACAAAGCGTTATCATATTAAATGGTGATATTATAACACACAACAATATCATATTTATCTCGGCAATATCATATTTTCGCTCAACAATATCATATTTAACTCAGAGATATATATGATTACACAAAAATATCATAAATTAGCTTTCATTTTGTTAGACAATGATTTCATTAATGGATAGCAATATATTATTAGACAACAATATCATTATTATCATTCATTTTGTTATACAATGGTGTCATTAAGGGATAGCAATATATTTCAGACAACAATATCATTTTTGTTAGACAATGATTTTTGACAACAATTTTATTAATGGACAACAATTTCTGGACAACTATTTTAAAATGGTAGATAAGATGATGTGGAAGTTCTTTGTTAATCCAAAAAGAAAACCCCTTGTATTCATGTTCTTAATATATTAATTTACTTGTTTATCTTTATATGATGGTAAACATTATTGGCTTAACAAAATGTAATTACTAGTTTCTTATATCACATATGTTTAAGCTAGATTTCTATAACATTCTATTATCTAGGGAATTTAAATAGAATATCCATGCATGTGAATTTTTAGATATTATTCAATTTGTTTATGGTTTACTATGCGGGAGACTTCCTTGAAAAAGTGCCTCATAAGAAAACAAGAATTATTCGGTTGGTCGCACAATTTAAATATTGAATGATGTCACCTTGCGTCTTGTTGACTTGTTAATTGGGTGCTTAGGTATAGTCTTCTTGTATTTTGATAGTTAATTTGGTCTCCTAGTGCATTGGATTTTAGCTTGGGTCAAAGGTCTAGATATGTTATGTTTATCCATGGTTATTGTCACGCCTATCGCTTTGTGACAACATGATTCTTAATGAGGGGTTCATTGTGCACCCAGATAGATAGATGTGAATGATAACCTGGTTGAAGTCTTGTGCTTCCCGATGTGGGCGTATTGTTCGTTGTAATGGATGTTGGTACTTGGTTTTGTAACTCCTTAATGCATTTGGTTTTATGCACCATAGAGTTTTCTAGATACTGTTCTTCAAAGCCTTTGTGTTGGGTTTGTTTATGTTGTCCTTTATCTTGTAGGTGTTGTCTTTCTTGTGTCAGGCGGGTAGCTGTTTTTATCTATCTATTGATTGTCACATGATTCGTCTAGTTGCATGATGTGATAGTATGATGAGTCATTGTTTCCAGTATCCTGATCTGAGTGCGTTGTGTTCATCATCAAGTTGTGTTGATTAATCATTGTCATTGTTTCTTTCTTTCTTAAAACAAAAAAAAATTGTTGTTGCTTTGAGTCACTTTTAGTTGTAACTACGGGGTCACTACATATGGTATTAGAGCAGGTTCAACCCTACGACTGTGGATCGCCATGATTTCCACTAAAATAAAACCTTGAGTATTAACCTAATGCTAATTAAAAAATTTAACGTGTCCATGTTGTGATCTCGATTATAGGATTCCACATAGGTTCACAACGTGGTGTCGTGGAAGGAGGTGTGATGCCTCCAAAAGTTCCCGCGCCCTTGGAGTATATCCCCCAAGGGGTGGAACAAGTCCTTGGGCTGGATTTGATTGTTGTAATGGATGATGATGGTCTAACAAGGCCCTTCCAGGGAATGTAAGAGGCCTTGATCCACCATATTTACTGAGATGAGGCCAGGGTGCCTGTACCCATGAGGGTCCACAACGCACCCTAGCCAGTACCGTTAGATTTCACAGAGAACTCGAGAAGGATAATTTCTCAAGTTCAAGAGCATCACAGATAGCTCAGTCATCGATGCATGGATGGATATCTAGGGGATGTGCTTCATGCTTTGTGATTATGACTTCCAACATGAAGTTCTGCTTGCTGGTTATTCAACTGAAGGGGAGAACTCTTCTATGATGGAAGACACTCCTGCTGCAATTGAACATGGAAGTCGAATACGTGTCATGGTAATTGTTCGAGGAATTGTTACAAGAGAGGACTAGAGCATATGGATTAGCTAGACCCACTACCGTGGGAGATTTGGGCAAGGCCCATCAGATCCATGCAGCAGTGAATAACCCCAAGCAAGAACCATTTGACCATGCTTGAGACATCAGGTACTGTCACTAACCATACCCTTATCATTTTGATAGATCTAGGTGCCATTGAAAGTTTTATTTTTGGTGCAACGCTAAAAGGAATTTAACGTAAAGGCAGTAAAGCAAGATGATTTAGCTTTGTAGAAATCTCTTTGGGAGCCAAACATAAGTTTTGTGGGAAGGTTACAACTATAGCCTTAACCTGGGAGATTTTTTCACTAGGGACAACCTGTACGTCACAATATTAGGATCTTAGGAGGTCGTGATCGATATCGACTGGTTGGAATCGCATGAGGAGATACTCAACTGTAAGACAAAATGGTTGAGCTTGGTCTATGATGCGGGACATATATGCATGATTGTAGTTTAGAACTAGGAATTTTCCCCGAGTTTCATATATTTCTTTCAACTACGGAAGAACATGCGCAAGGGATGTAAGATTTATGTGATCCTTGCATTAAACGAGAAGGGAGTAATGGAGGGTCTAGAACACCTTCCAGTGGTGAGAGATTTTGCAGACGTCTTCCCTGAGGAGTTACTTGGGATGCCACCAGAGAGGGAGTTGGAATTTACCATAAACCTAAAACCAGGGACTGAACCGATCACAAGAACACCTTATCGGATGTTGACCCCGGAGCTACCGGAGATGAAAATGAAACTGAAGGAGTTGCTGGACCTGAGACTTATACATCCCAGTGTGTCACTGTGGGGTGCACCTGTTATGTTCATATGGAATAAGAATGGGTCGTGGAGACTCTACATTGAATACCATGAATTGAACAAGGAAACGATCAAGAATCAGTACCTTGTGCCAAGGATTGGTGATCTATTTGATCATATGGAGGGAGCGACGATGTTTTCAAAGATTGAATTGAGATCAGGGTATCACCATTTACGGATCAAGGAGGATAACGTGCCTAAGACTTCCTTTAATATGAGGATTGGACATTACAAGTCTACTATTTTACCGTTTGGACTGACGAAAGCCCCAAGGGTATTTATGATTTTGATGAATGGGGTGTTCCGCGACTACTTGGACAAGTTCATCCAAGTATTCATTGACGATATTTTTATTTACTCTCGAACGATGGAGGATAATGACAAACACTTTCACTTGGTACTACAATGTTTGCGAGAGAACAAATTTTATGGGAGATTGTCTAAATGCTCGTTTTATCAATTGAGGATTCATTACTTAGGGCATGTCATATCCCACGAAGGTATCATTGTGGATCCATCAATGGTTGAGGCTATTATGGAATGGCATGTGCCAACGAATGTCCCCGAAGTGAGTAGCTTCATGGTTTTAGCGGGATACTGTAGATGGTTCTTCAAGGGTTTTTCAAAGATAGAAAATCTGATTATGGAATTGCAGAAAAAGAACAAGAAGTTTGTTTGGATTGAGAAATGCATGGAAACATTTCGGAGGCTCAAGGAGTTATTCACAACAAAACCTATACTAAAGGTCCCTGACATGGAGGTGGACTTCTTGGTATGCAATGACACATCCAAGGAAGGCTTAGGAAGAGTCTTGATGCAAGACGGTCGAGTGATCGTGACTGTTGTCATTCCCTATGCGAACAACCGCCCTCACTAGGACCTTCTCTTCTCTCGGCTTGAAGAACGCAAAGGTTCTTCTGTTCCCCTTGCGGGAATCCATCATACCCACAGTGACTCTTGACCCGCGCGATTCTCCCTTCCTTGATTATCGGAGGATCGGTCGTCACAACTTCGCGAGTTCAACGACTGAATATTAGACCCTCGGATCCCCGAGACCCGAGGTCTCAGGTCAACATTGACCTTCCTTCGGTGTATCGGAACCTCACGCTATCGTGACTCGCGTCCCTATACTTTCGGGGTCTGTTGACGGGCGAAACAGTCCATCCGTCAACTGGGAGAGTGGAACTGGTCTGGGGTTGTCAAAATAACCCAAGCCGTTTGGTATGGACCACCCTGACGAGTTTAACGACTCCGTTGGCCACTCT
>SNQJ01S0015622.1:95727-121806 GCA_010110895.2 Picea sitchensis | reverse complement strand
AATAATAGATGCACCACAGCCTCTTACTTATACTTTTCCTTCTAATTCTCTGTTGAGTTAGGTTAACTCCCAGGGTTAATCTTCTATTCTTTTGTTGAGTTATCTTTTACTCCTTTATCCTTTTCCTTTCTTAAGTCAACTTACAAATATAAATTTTAACTTCTTGACTTTTACCCCCTCAGTGTGAGACTATGACCTAGTGGGGGTGCCCGGGCCACTGAGTCTCCTCATCACCTCTCTAAGAGGTGGGGGACATTACAAATGCATCCTGCACGAGCAATTCCAGAGGTCCAAATCACTTTGTTTTGGGTGGAATGGGATGAATAGTAAAAGTATGCCCTGGACCAATGAAATCTCTGGTCCTCTTGTGCGAACATATTTACTGCATCTCCACAAAACTATTGTCGACCTGGTGCCATAAGTCTACAAGAATGTTTATTTGTTCCATCTGATGAATGAAATGAAAAGTTGGAAGGGATAATATAACCCTGCACAAATTTTGGTCGAAAACGAGTGAATGGGAGATGTCCTCGAGAATTTCGTTGATTAATGACAATTTGGATGGATGTTGCATGATGCGTTGTTAACATTAAACAGTACTGATTGCATACATATAAATGCCAACATGTTGGATATTACAATGAGCGATTAAGCATTGTAGATTTCTTGAGTGGCCCAACACGAGGACGCATGTTGGATATGAACAATCGGAAGGGACAAAATAACTCTCCCCACATCTTGGTTTAATGCATAATAATGGGATATATCCTCAAGGTTTTTGGCCATTAATGACAATGTTGACAGTTTCTGCATGGTCAGTTGTTAGCATGAAAGGTTTCTAATTGCATAGTAAGAAAGTATGGAGGTCAGGGGCAGGGGAAAAAAGACAGCTACAAAACAGGGTTGCAACGTACAAGCGTTGAGGGTGAGGGTGTGAGGATCAAATTGTATGTCTCAAAAATTTTTGAGTGCAATACGCATAACAACAAAGAGGATATGGTAGGACATCCAGAAGCATAGGAATTTAGTGGGGATGGAAGGCAGTGAGAGATACTTTGAAACATTTGTGAGCAGTGGTACAGTGATTGCGCTGGAATTGTAGATTTCGATAACCTGACAATAGGAGAATCCAAAACAGGCTGAGAAGGTGTTTGCAAAGGAGGCAAGGCCTGAACCTTCTAATTGTATCGCTCCGAACATTTGAATGCATAATCTGTAGCACGGAAGAGCGGACAATGTCTGAATCCGGTAGTCAATTTGTATATTACGGAGAGTGCAATCCCAACTGTTTCATACCTCTGTGTCCAGTTTTCAGTACTAAGAGCTAATTTAGTATTCAAAATAATATTTTAGATATTGTTAGATAGTTCATAGGGACTAGCATCCGTAAACAATGTCAATATCCACCCTGCCAGTCCTGCATTCCCTACGTCAATTTGTATATCGTGGAACTACGAGCACTGTTTGGAGGACAAGAAACAATGGAAGTGAAATGTTGAGTCAGCCACTCCGCAAGTTCTCTTGTCAATTTGTATATCGCAGAACTGTGGGTGTTATTTGTAGGCCACGAAACAATGGAGGTCCAAGTTTGAGCCCGCCCACCCGAGAATCCGCGATCCAAAATGTTGCTATATATCAAATGTGGAATTTGTACATGCTCTATAAAATATCATGGGAATTAGTACATGCTCTATAAGATATCAGGTCCATACTTTATACTCCCATAATACACGGGAAGAAATAAAGGGGAAAAATAACAGAGTAGTTATCAATGGAATTGTAGATCATGAAAATTTAGAGTGGAATATGTATATAACAGAGAAACATATCGAAAGCATCGAAAGAAACAGTGGTCGGCCAGATTCGTTGTCTGATTATATAGATGGAGATAAACATATGTCAACCTGCCAATGTTGGAGCTACATATTTCATGAACCGGGAAACAGAAGGATCCAAAACATGCTGAGAAAGTGTTTGCAAAGGAGGCGAGGTCCGGACCTTCTAATTGTATCTCTCCGAAAATTGGAATGCATAATCTGTAAAATGGAAGAGCAGGTGATGTCGGAATCTGGTAGTCAATTTGTATATTGTGGAGAGTGAAATCCCAACTGATTTGTACCTCTGTGTCCAGTTGTGACTACTAAGAGCTATTTTAGTATTCAAAATAATTTCTTAGATGTTGTTATATAGGGAAAAAATAAAAACTAAAATAATTTTTTAGATACTATTAGATACTTTATAGGGATTAGCATCCATAAACAATGGCAATCTCCACGCCACTAGTCCTGCACTCTGTGTGTCAATTTCTATATCGGGGAACTGGGAGTGTTGTTTGGAGGACACAAAACAATAGAAGTGAAATGTTGAGTTAGCCAGTCCACAAGTGCGCTTTTCAATTTGTATATCACGAAACTCAGGGTGCTATTTGTAGGGCACAGAACAATGGAGGCCCAATTTTGAGCCCGCTCGCCCGACCGAGAACCTGCGATCCAAAATGTTGCTAAGTATGGAATGTGGAATTTGTACATGTTCTATAAAATATCATGTCCATATTTTATAATCCCATAATACATAGGAAGAAAATAAGGGAAAAAGGACGGAGAAGTTCATAGTGGAATTCTAGATAATCCATGGGAAGAAGAGACGGGAAAAAGAACCAAGTATCTCATAGAATAACATCTAGTGTTTTATTATTAATCAAAATGATTGTGAATCCCTACTGATTTCTCACCAGTTAACACATAAAGTGCAAATCACAGAAGTATCTTTCGTACCACTGTATCCACTTGCCACTAGTAAGAGCATTGCTGATGTATATCAGGAAGGACACGAAGTTGTTGGGGATGGAAAGAAACAACAGATACTTTGAACGAAATTAATGTATACAAGGAACCCATGGTGGAATTTTAGATCACAGATGTTTTGAGTGCAATATGTATATAGCAGAACGATGAGCATCTCGTTTTGCAAGCGCCATCCCCGCAACGACAGGCATAAAATTGGCTAAGTATGAAAAGGAACAGCGGTCGATCGGATCTGTCGTGCGAGGATATAGATGGAGATTTTAAGGCATGAATTGTAAGTCACAGAAGTATCTTTCGTACCATTGTGTCCACTTGTCACTGGTAATACCATTGTTGATGTATGTCAGGAAGGATGCGAAGTTGCTAGGGATGAAAAGCAACAACATATACTTTGAACAAAGTTAATGTATATGAGGAACTCATGGTAGAATTGTGGATCACATATGTTTTTAGTGCAAGATGTATATAGCGGAATGATAAGAAGCTGGACTCGCAAGTGTCGGCCCTGCAATGGCTGGCATAAAATTGGCTATGTATGGAATGGAACAACAGTCGGTCGGATCCGTCTTGCGAGGATATAGATGGATATGAAGACATGTTAGCCTGCCATACATAGAAAGACAACTAAGTATAAAACCAGAAAGACATAATGGATAGGAAAAGAAAAATGGGAAAAGAGATAAGTATCTAAGAGTCGGGAAAACTTTTTTTTTTTCATTTATTAATGGCAATGTTTTCGAACCTCTGTTGGCTTCTCACTAGTAAAAGCATTAAGTGCACATCACTGAAGTTCTTTACCTGCAACATGTATATGACGAAACAGGGGATATAGGTGTTAGATACCATGAACCCAAGGCTTGGTGTCAAGATAACTGGCTAAGTATTGGCCAAGACGAAGTTTTGATATCTATTTCAATAGTATTCATACTAGTATATATCAATGGAGAAAGTTTTTGTATTTATATGAATAGTATTCATACTAATATATATTAATGGATTGTTTATGTTTCAAATGAAAATGATCTTCCAATTTGCAAGATTCTCTTCGGCTCGCAAATTTCGTTAAAACCAAAAAAAAATTGATTACAAGATGTACATAGCGCAACAAGAAACATGAATTTGCATTGTGCTCTCAATGACATAAATTCCTTATCATCTATTCATATTGTATTTGTTGCAATGACATCAACAAGCGATGGCTCTCCATAAACATCAATATCTATATTAAATCAAAGGCAATCAAAACTTGTTGTGACTTTAAGTAATTAAAGCATAACTTACAAACTGCGGAAGTTCCTAGGCTACAAGATGTATATCATGGAACAGTGTACATATTCGTTTAATACCGCAAACCCAAACATAACTGCCTAAGCTTTGTCGAAGAGGAAGTTTTCTGTATTTTTTTCAATAGTACTGATATTAGTATATATGCACGGATATTATCAAATAGAACAAGCTGCAATATATCCAACATACTTCACAAGAACATTGTGTCAACAATTCATCTTCCTTGTTGTAACTCATGAATTCATTCTATTTACGGAACCCGATGAATGGGAGCAGAACAAGTCCTCCAATTTCTTTCTTTAAATACAGAGCCGACACCACATAAGTATGGCCTATGAAAAATTATTTTTAAATGTAAAATGTAAAGAAAGAATAGACCCGGTTTTATTTAGATTGAAGTAGTGAGCAGCAGAAACAAAATCTTATCCTTCATGTTTAACGACACAGGGGAAGAAGGTACAAAATACAATTAGAACAAATACAAGAAATTGGAAAATACTATTAAAAAATAAACCGAAATTATTCTATATTCAAATAAGATGTGTTACAAAATACAGTTGAAGCTATTTGTGACAACGATTGTGATTTCGCCTATCATGGACCAATTAAAGATATGTACATTGATGAATATTCTTCACACTTTTCTTGACGTTCAAACTCTTTATTCATAAAAAATGAGTTGAATATCAATTTTGGGTTTTGTACTTAATTGGTGTTGTGAAGTACATCTATCCCAGTTTTTTGAATACCTTTATTTTTTCGAACCTCTGTTGGCTTCTCACTAGTAAAAGAATTAAGTGCACATCACTGAAGTTCTTTACCTGCAACATGTATATGACGAAACAGGGGACATAGGTGTTGGATACCGTGAACCCGGGGCTTGGTGTCGAGATAACTGGCTAAGTATTGGCCAAGACAAAGTTTTGATATCTATTTCAATAGTATTCATACTAGTATATATCAATGGAGAAAGTTTTTTTATTTATCTTAATAGTATTCATACTAATATATATTAATGGATTGTTTATGTTTCAAATGAAAATGATCTTCCAATTTGCAAGATGCTCTTCAGCTCACAAATTTCGTTAAAACCAGAAAAATTTTGATTGCAAGATGTACATAGCGCAACAAGAAACACGAATTTGCATTGTGCTCTCAACGACATAAATTCCTTATCATCTATTCATCTTGTATTAGTTGCAATGAC
Organism: Picea sitchensis; assembly: GCA_010110895.2. Classification (NCBI taxonomy): domain Eukaryota; kingdom Viridiplantae; phylum Streptophyta; class Pinopsida; order Pinales; family Pinaceae; genus Picea; species Picea sitchensis. Next base: position 116,508 of record SNQJ01S0015622.1, on the reverse strand, counting down.
ATCAACAAGCGATGGCTCTCCATAAACATCAATATCTAAATTAAATCAAAGGCAATCAAAATTTGTTGTGACTTTAAATAATTAAAGCATAAATTACAAACTACGAAAGTTCCTAGGCTGCAAGATGTATATGATGGAACAATGGACATATTCGTTTAATATCGCAAACCCAAACATAACTGCCTAAGCTTTGTCGAAGAGGAATTTCTCTGTATTTTTTCCAATAGTACTGATATTAGTATATATGCACATATATTATCAAATAGAACAAGCTGCAATATATCCAACATACTTCACAGGAACATTGTGTCAACAGTTCATCTTCCTTGTTGTAACTCATGAATTCATTCTATTTACAGAACCCGAAGAATGGGAGCAGAACACGTCCTCCAATTTCTTTCTTTAAATACAGAGCCGACACCACATAAGTATGGCCTATGAAAAATTATTTTTAAATGTAAAATGTAAAGAAAGAATAGGCCAGGTTTTATTTAGATTGAATTAGTGAGCAGCTGAAACAAAAGCTTATCCTTCATGTTTAACAACACGGGGGAAGAAGGTACAAAATACAATTAAAAAAAATACCAGAAATTGGAAAATACTATTAAGAAATAAACCGAAATTATTCTATATTCAAATAAGATGTGTTACAAAATACAGTTGAAGCTATTTGTGAGAACGATTGCGATTTCACCTGTCGTCGACCAATTAAAGATATGTACATTGATGAATATTCTTCACACTTTTCTTGACGTTCAAACTCTTTATTCATAAAAAATGAGTTGAATATCAATTTTGGGTTTTGTACTTAATTGGTGTTGTGAAGTACATCTATCCCAGTTTTTTGAATACCTTGTTTCTTCTAGATATGGCATGCCTGCAATGGCTACTTATTCAACATTCCATTCTTTGTCAAGTATTAATTTCCTTCTGTTGTCGAAAATTTGGGGTTTAAGGTGTTTTCGTTGCAATGTTCCTGAGAATTCACATCCAAGACAACTTAGAAATGTAATACAGGCCTATTTCAAAGTGAAAAGAGTCATTTTATGTCACAACAATTAAGGCAGGGGAAAAAATTTCAAGTATATAGTGACTAGTATTCTCCCTGTATTTGATCATCTATTTGGTTGAGAAGCCTGCCTGAGGATTTGTATGTGGAACTTCTTTTATTTATTACAGTAAATTGGAAGAAACATCCAACCCAGATGCAAAATGAAAATTTGTTGAGGTACATAATTTATTCGGGTAGCTGAGGTGTGGCAAGTGCATCAAATGTTGTAGAATGCACCAGCACAGGTCTGGCGAGTGTGTCAAATGTTGTAGATGGAGTCATAATATATCTTTCCACATAGTGGGGGAGGTATGGCGGCCCACAGAAAGGTCTAGAATGTTCGGAGGTGATGCCTAATATGTGGACTTTGCAAATACATCCAAAGGAAACCGAACAAACTTTGACAAAGAACATGGATTTCTGTCAAGTCGACTACCAAAGCCACATGCAGGTCATTGAAATATGAAATAAAAACTCTTGTAGTGATAATATGTCATTTTATCCACCCATACATATTCTTTTACCAACCCCCAAGGAAGACAAATACTTGTGCGATCTCTACAATTCGACACAGTGGCCAAATCTGTGTTGTTGGAAGAACCTATATACTTAAATGGAGAACTATATTGCAGGTGACCTAAAAATCCATTACAATTCCTAGCAACAAAACAAAGAAGTTCAACAAACAAATTTCCACGTAGCCTTTTCAACCAACCAAAGCATCGAACACAGGGAGAACACAAAACATACTTGTTCTTTTTTTTTCGTCCTCTCTAAGTTTCTCTTGTATAACAGAGTTTTTTTTTACTCAAAGCTCACGTCACAAAAACCAGTCTCTCTTCTTTCATCTACCCCTCAATCGCATCTCTAAGTTGTCTTACATGTCCATGACCAGGAACATTAGAACAAAGGCACCCTAAAGCGAAACTATTTGATGATAAAGAGAAATGGAAATAAGTATTTAAAAGCAAGGTTGGATGGTATTCCATACATTTTGTGTTGATTCATTTTAATGACATATGTTCTCGATATTTTTAGTTATTAATGCCAATCTTTTTGAATATGTACGTTGAATAGTGACTAGTAGCACGTATTAAAATTCTCATATCTGAGCATTTTCTCAAATATGACATCTAATATATGCACAATATTAAAGAGGGACATGACGTCAAGGCCTATGTAGGTCACACGTTCGTGAACTATGCTGAATATTTTAAGAAAACTAAAATTGCACAAGCAAAAAAATAAAAATAAAAAGTATTTTCGCAAATTCAAAATGCAGGCAAAAAGAAATTACTAGATCCCATAATATTCTGTTGTCTATTCATTTTAATGGAAGATGTCCTCGATCTTTCCAATTATTAAATCCCATCATTTTGAAATGCACAATATTAAAGAGGGACATGACGCGAAGGCCTCTGTGCACGACACATTCGTGAACTATGTTGAAGCTATGCAAGCAAAAAGAAATTACCAGATCCCATAATATTCGCATGTCTATTCATTTTAATGGGAAATGTCCTTGAGCTTTTCAGTTATTAAAGCCTATCATTTCTAAATGCACAATATTAAAGAGAGACATGACGTCAATTCCTTTGTGGGTGACACGTTCATTAACTATGTTGAAGCTTTTAAGAAAACTAAAAATACAGAAGCAAAAATAAAAAATAAAAAAAATCGCAAATTCAAAATGAAGGAAAAAAGGCACCTTCATAGGTAAGGCACTTTAGTACTCAATGTTCTTCAAATTCAATGACATTTTTATTATTTGAGTAAAGAGGAAAAAAACATCTGACAACCTAGAAGGAAGGTCATATACGATGGACAACTCATTGGCAGAATCCATAGAAAGAATGTGAATTGAGTATCTAATAACCACAGAACTACGTTGCGTTTGAGTCTTTAGCTTTCCCTGCATGTTCAAAATAAAAAACAAGGAAGGGTTGAATATTAGCCTGTCTATTTATTTTCATGGGAAATGTCCTCGAGCTTTCCAGTTATGAAAGCCCATATTTTCGAAACTGTCTGTTCGATTTTGACTTTTGAAAGCATATTTAATGTATATTGGGAAGCACTAAATGTAGTAGGGATGGAGCCCTATATAACAGACGTTACTACTATTTTTTTGTTTTTGTCGATGAGAGAATGTAGAACGTATGTAAAGAAACATAATTCGAGAATGCTCTTTTTCTTGCACATGAGCCCTTAAAATTCAAATAGTCCGCAAGTCCAATTGTCTATTTGTATATCACAGAACTATCCATGCTATTTGTAGGACACAGAAGAATAGTGGTCAAAGTTAGAGCCCGCCACCCCGAGAACCTACGATCCAAAAAAAGCTTACTATTTTTTTTGTGTGTTTTTTTTTTCCACCAGGGTATGTAAAACGACGTACGTAAAGTAAACTATTTCGACAATGCTAATTTTTTTGGACATGACGGCCTTCAAATTCAAATAGTCTGCAAGTATGATGGTCAATTTGTATATCGAGGAACTCTCTGATTCTCAATTTTCATCCTCCCACCCCGAGAACCCGCGATGCAAAAACGGGCTAAGTATGGGACGAGGGCTCCATGCATGCTTTGTATATCTACTTTATAAAATTACATATTTCCTATGTTTAATTTATGCTGTCCAGGAAACCTATAATTTGATAAATTTCAATGTCTTATGTCCAGGAACCCTTCCTTTAAACAAAACTAATTCGGAAATGCTACTATATACACCATAGTTTGATACCACCTACCCGCCAAGCTGCGTCCATAAAACTGGTTAAGTATGCAACCGAACGACGGCCGGTTGGAATGATCGCTTAACTCTCCATGCTATTTGCAGGGCACAGAACAACAAAAGCCCAATTTTCATCCCACCACCCCGAAAACTCGTGATCATTAACCTATTCTATTCAGGAAACCTATAACTTCATAAATTGCATTCTCTTTTGTCCAGGAGGATTTTTTTTAAAGAAAACTAATTCGGGAAAGCTAATGTATACACCACACATGACCTATCATAGTATGAAACTGAACTGCAGTCGCTTGGAATGACCACAGAAGCGCAAGAAACTAGAGTCAAACATATTTTACAATAGGAAATTAAAAGGGAGAGAACAACTATATCTCCCACACAGTAAAAGGCAATTTCATAACTATGAAATCATAGTAACACAAAATCCATGGAAAAAGAATCGACAGCTATGAAATATATTTTGAGCTCGAAAAACTCTGCTTCAAAGCGTAAAAGATGCAATTGACATCGACTTCAATTCTTTACTCTGTTTTTTTATCGTAATAAGCCCAATTTTCATCCTGCCACCCCCATAAGTCGCGATCATTAACCTATGTTGTCCAGGAAACATATAATTTCATAAATTGCATTCTCTTCTGTCCAAGAGGCCTTCTTTTAAAGAAAATTAATTCGACAAAGATAATGTATACACTGAACACAACCTGTCATAGTTCGATAGAACCTATTCACAAAGTCGTGTCCATAAAACTGGCTAAGTATGCAACCGAACGACAGTCGCTCTGAATGACCACAGAAACATGACAAACTAGAGTCAAACGCAGTTTACAACAGGAAAGTAAAAGGAAGAGAACAACTATATCTCCCACACAACAAAAAGCACTCTCATAACTGTGAAACCATAGTGATGCAGGAGCATCTCCCACATCAAGCGAGCCAGTGTGGAAGCGAGAGATAGCTGGACAGGCGCCAGCACAAATTTTGAAATTTCCTTGGAAGTTATTGCGCAAATATTAAATGAAGTCATTAAGAAAGAGCACACTTGCAAGGAGTGCAGTTGAAGTGTCTGCAAGGAGTGCATTGACAAGAATTCAAGGTTGCGTCTCTGAAGCTCAGATAGTTTTACTTTTGTTCTCATTCCCCCAAAGGTGCAGTTGGGTACAGGAGCCATGCAAGGAGTGCGTAGGCTAAGTGAAGTCTCAGGGTTTCGAACCTGAGTGAAGTGTTAGAGACTACTGTTGCAGGTGTGCACAGGGTCTAAAGGAGTTCAGCACTTGGAAGTGTCTAACGGTTGCCGCAAGGAGTGCGCACAAGAGTCTTTTCTAAGGCTCAAAGTCATAAGGAAGCTCAGGAAAGATAAGGCCTTCTAAATTGTTGAAGGGCAGCATAGGGAAGTTGTGCCTTGGAGGAGTGCATAAGAAGCGTCATAAATTCGTGCTGCAGGCAGACAAGTTGTGGAGGAACACTTGGTCATTCACATATTTCACCGAGGAGGAACGGACAGTCGATATTATCTGAGGAGGATTTGTGAATCTTCGTGAGTCATCAGATCTCACAGAGGAACAAGTGAGTTACGGTGGAAGCAATGAAGGGTTCAAATCTCAGGAGGGGCAGGACCGTAGATCCGAGCCACAAGGGTTGTCGGATCTGATCGTGGATTTCCATATCGGGTTTTCGTGGGTGGTAGTCCCGTAAACATATCAATAGGAATCATGAAATCATGAAACGTGATATCCCGACGGCTAAGGATTTGTGTGGGGCCACAAGAGTAGGTGACGTGGACAAGTGGCACACCATTTCTGGGTTTCGTGGCGAGAAGTCCCGAAACAATTGCATCAGGATTCGCGATATTGCGAACTCCGAAATTCCGATGGAGTAAAGGCATTGAAAATTCAAACTCGCGTGTGTGTCGGAGTTTCGACATATCGGGGTTCGGGAGTCGGTAAGACAGGTCGTTCGACATCGCAAGTGCCGAAATCGGGATAGGTAATGTCCCGATAGGAGACAGAAAAGGTTAGCGTTGACTGTTGTCGGGTCTCGGGAATTCGAGGGTGCAACGCTCGACCACTGACCTCGCGAAGTTGCGAACTCCGATCCCCCGAGTGTGAAGAGGGGATCCCACGAGGATTTCTATGGGTGCATATTTCCCGACAGGGAAATAGAAGAGCTATTTAAGAGTTCTTCGGGCCGTGTGAAGGGAAAGATCCTGTGAGCATGCCGAACTTCCGACCTGCGGGTTGAGAGGTCGTGGGCGTTGCCATCAGTTTTGGTATCAGAGCTCAGAAAGGATTCTTTGCTTTCTGTAGAAAAGGAAGAGAATTCACCATGCCGCCAAGGAGAAGGGACATGCAATCACTCGATCCAGAGGAGAGGGAAATGTCAAGGAGAAGAGGCAGGCAGATGATGGATACAACCATGGAGAGAGAGATGCATGATCTGTGAGCTAGACTCGAAGACATGGAGATAACACAAAGACTCACAGCCAGTTCAGGGGATCTAAGTGATTCTGAAAGTGAGATTGAGGCTGAACGTGAAGAAGAAGTTGCAGTTGAAGATGCATCAAACGAGCGTTTGATAAGAGCTATTGCAAGGATGGGTGCAAGAGAAAATATGGACATTCCAGTTTATGAGGGAAACTTGGATGCAAAGGAGCTTCTAGACTAGATTAGAGCTCTAGACACATACTTTGAATATGAATATGTCTAAGAAGACAAGAAAGTCAAGCATGCTATCACGAGATTGAAGGGACATGCAACATTGTGGTGGGATGAACTACAAGCTGACAAATGTTGCAAGGGCAAGCAGAAGATCAAGAGATGGGACAGAATGATCGTGAAGCTGAAGGCAAAATTCATCCCCAGAGATGATCAAATTACTTTGTTTAGGAGAATGTAGAACTTGAGACAGAAGCTGATGACAGTGAAAGAATACAGTGAGGAATTCTACAAGCTGAACATCAGGGCAGGTCATCGGGAGAGCGATGATGAAAAAGATGCCATATATATGAATAGCCTGGGATATGATATCCAGGATGAGATGAGCATGATAACCATCCAAACGGTGGAAGATGCTTATCAGATGGCTCTCAAAGAGGAAGAGAAGTTGAGCCGAAAGCAGAGTTAAAGAGGCCGAGGCAGAAGTCATCCCAGAGGCAAATCAGTTGCTCAGGATAAATATCAGAAGCCCAAGGAGGATTGGAAGAAACCTCAGACTCTAACTGAGAGAGGTGGAACCTCACAGAGAGGGAAATATGTTGAAAAGAGAGGACAACATACTGAGCAGAGAGGAGATTATGCTGATAACAAGACTCTTCCTCGTACTAGAGGTAGAGGAAGAGAAAGGGGTGGAGTAATAACATGCTTCACATGTGGAAAGAATGGGCACAAGTCATATGAGTTTCTAGACAAAAATAAAGGGAGTGGAGAAGCTCACATCGCCGAGGCACAAAGGCGGGATGTTGAGGTAGAAGACGTTGAAGGCGGAAGATCGCTAATGATGCGAAAAGTCCTTTTGACACCCGAGAAGGAGGTGGAGAGTTTAGTCCAAAGGACCAGACTTTTTCGGACTACTTGCAAGACCAAGGACAGGGTATGCAAGGTCATTGTAGACAGTGGTAGCATGGATAATCTCATTTCAACGGAGATGGTAGAGAAGCTGGAGTTGGAGACGATTGATCATCCAAGCCCATACAGAGTTTCATGGCTACAAAAAGGACACCAAGTAACTGTCACTAAGAAATGTTTAGTTGAATTTAAGATAGGAGGATATAATGATAAGATCTTATGTGATGTCATTCCTATGGATGTTTGTCATCTATTGCTGGGTAGACCATGGCAATATGACAGGAATGTGATTCATGATGGGAGAATGAACACATGCACCCTGGAGAAGAATGGGAGGACACACATGTTACTTCCTGTCAAGGATAAGGAGGTGAAACCGGAAGTAAGCAACACATTACTTCTCATGAGTGGGAAGGAACTTCTTACAGAGGTTAAGAAGAAGGAGGATCCACAATTTATTGTGGTCAGAAAGCCTAGAATTGTTCTGACTAGCACAAGAGTGGATGATTTACCAGACGAAGTTCAGGAACTGCTGGAAGAGTTTGCTGACATCATAGTGGATGAATTACCTCATTTGTTGCCATCGATCAGAAGTGTGAGTCATCATATTGATCTCATACCAGGAGCCAGTTTGCCAAACAAAGCCGTGTACAGATTGACGCCGTAAGAGAATGAAGAGGTTAGAAGGAAAGTCCAGGATTTTTTGGACAAAGGTTTGGTCAGGGAAAGCCTGAGTCCATGTGTTGTTCCAATAGTACTCAGTTCGAAGAAATATGGAGGTTGGAGGATGTGTACTGACTCAAGGGAGATCAACAAGATAACCATCAGGTACAAATTTCCATTGTCGAGGATGGATGATCTGATGGATTGCTTGAGTGGAGCAAAGTATTTTTCAAAGATTTATTTGAAAAGTGGTTATCATCAAATCCACATGAGAGAAGGTGATGAATGGAAGACATCATTCAAAACCAACGAAGGGTTGTATGAATGGCTTGCTATGCCGTTTGGATTAACAAATGCATTGAGTACCTTCATGAGGTTGATGAACGAAGTACTAAAGGAGTTCATCGGGAAATTTGTCATTGTGTATTTAGATGACATACTGGTTTACAGTACAACAGTGGCAGAGCATCTGAAGCATTTGGCTACAGTGATGTAGAGATTGCGGCAAGAGAAGCTGTTGATAAATATGAAGAAATCCTCATTCATGAAGACATAGCTCTTTTACTTGGGATTTTTTATTTCTGTAGATGAATTGAGGATGGATCCAAATAAGGTGGAGGTAATCAAGAATTGGCCATCACCGAGGAATTTATTTGAGGTGAGAAGTTTTCACGGATTGGATAGTTTCTACCGAAAGTTCATCAGAAATTTCAGTGGAATTAGTGCAGCAATGATGGATACAGTGAAGGAAAGACACAAGTCTTTTTGTTGGATAGAAGAGGCTGAGAAGAGTTTTAATATGTTGAAGAGGAACATTATGGAACGACCAGTTTTGGTGTTGCCGGATTTCCAGAAGACATTTCAAGTGAAATGCGATGCAAGCGGATTTGCAATAGGGGCAGTCTTGAGTCAGGAAGACATGCCGATAGCATACTTTAGTGAGAAGCTAAATGAAGCGAAAGTGAATTACTCCACTTACGATAAGGAGTTCTATGATATCATACAGGCATTGAAGAAATGGAGGCATTACTTGATCCCGGAAGAGTTTTTATTATACAGTGACAATCACGCACTGCATTTTGTGACTCAATAGGAGAAGTTGAATCAAAGACATGTCAAATGGGTTGAGTATATGCATAATTTCACTTTTGTGATTAAACATATTTCTGGTACTGCTAACAAAGTTGTTGATTCATTGAGCAGGAAGTGTTTTCTGTTGCAGGAGTTCAAAGTCAAAACGTTGGGTTTTGATGATCTCAGGGACATGTACGCTGATGATACAGATTTTAAAGAGGCGTATGAAGCAGCTGAGAATCGAGTTCTCAGAGATAGAAGCCAATGGGTCGAATACATGATCTAGGAAGGATTGTTGTTCAGGGGAAATCAACTGTGTATTCCGAAATGCTCCATGAGGGAGAATTTGCTAAAGGAGAAACACAGTGGAGGATTGGCAGGGCACTTTGGTCACGACAAGACGTTTGCAAAGATGAATGAGTCATATTTTTGGCCGGGAATGCGAGAATATGTCAAGAAATTTGTGGACAGATGCAGAATTTGCCAGCATTCAAAGGGAAGGAAGAAGAATGCAGGATTTTATCAACCATTTCCCATACGAGAGAGGCCATGGGATGCAGTTAGCATGGATTTTGTATTGGGGTTGCCAAGAACACAAAGAGGTTGTGATTCAATCTTTGTGGTAGTGGATAGATTTTCCAAAATGGCACACTTCATTCCATGTCAGAAAACCAATGACGCAACTCACATTGCGAATCTGTTTTTCAAAGAGGTCATTCGACTTCATGGGTTGCCAAAGAGTATAGTTTCGGAATGAGATACTAAATTCATAGGGTACTTTTGGAGGACCTTATGGAAGAAGCTGGGGACTAACTTGTCTTTTAGTTCGGCTTATCATCCTCAGATGGATGGATAAACAGAAGTGGTAAACAAAAGTCTGGGAGACTTGTTGAGAAGCTTGGTGACAGAACACCACAGCCAGTGGGACCACATATTACTGCAGGAAGATTTTGCTTATAATGACTCAGTGAACAGGAGCACAGGGCAGAGCCATTTCAGGTTGTTTATGGCATGCATCCGAGAGGAATTTTTGAACTGAGGGATTTAGAACAAAATGTGACTAGGAGCGCTAGTGCAGAAGAATTCATAGAGGTGATGAAAGAACTTCACAGCCAGGTGAAGGAGCGACTACAGAATTCAAGCCAAGAGTATAAAAGCAGAGCAGATCAGCATAGGAGACAACTTCAGTTTGAGGTTGGTGACTTGATTTTGGCACATTTGAGAAAATAAAGGTTCTCGAGAAGAACATATAATAAGTTGAAGATGAAGAAAATCGGGCCATGTAGGGTCTTGAAGAAATTTGGGGCAAATGCTTATGAGATTGAATTACCCGATGGGATTGGAATTTCTCCGATATTCAATATCTCAGATTTGTACCCATACAGAGCTGAGGAAACAGGGACTGGAAATGAGAAGCCAGTGATCCAGTGGAAAAATCAGATGCCAATTGCAGATAAGCCATAGATGGAGTGCATACTGGATAAAAGAGTGAGCAAGAGGACCAAGCAAAAGCAATACTTTGAGTATCTGGTCAAATGGAAGAATCATCCAGTTGAAGATGCCAGCTAGGAGACAGAAGTGGAGATACAGAAGCATGGACAGACCGTGCATGAGCTCATGGACAGGATCCCATGAAAGTTTTCAAGCGAGGGAGTATGATGTAGGAGCATCTCCCACATCAAGCGAGCCAACGTGGAAGCGAGAGACAGCTCGACAGGTGCCAGCACAAATTTTGAAATTTCCTTGGAAGTTGTTGTGCAAATCTTAAATGAAGTCATTAAGAAAGAGTGCACTTGTATAATGTAAATGGAGCTTGAGAAATTCGCTCTCGTCCTTAGTAGGTAGAAGGCATTTAAAGTAGTTAATGCAAGTAGATAGAATTTAATTCTAGACTAGATAGTTTTAGAGCGCAAGAGGGAAACGGGATATAGACACCCTCATTGTGTATTGTAAATTATTATTGAACCAGGAAGAAGAGCATAGAGACAAGCAAAGAGCTATGAAAGAACACCCATGTACAGATATTTGGATTAATAGAAGAGGTTGATTCAAATTCATGGTTTCGTGTTTATTCTCTCTGTATTGGTGCTGAATGATATGCTCATGAATGTTTGCTTCCTGTTATACATTTTCTTTATATGCTGTGTATATGATTTCATGTTTGAGTTTGAAGTCTGAAAGGAAGAAGGAATGAGTTTCAATTGTTTCTCTATCTGAGTAAGAATTCCCACAAGGAGTGTAGTTGAAGTGTCTACAAGGAGTGCATCGACAAGAATTCAGGGTTGTGTCTCTGAAGCTCAGATAGTTTTACTTTTGTTCTCATTTCCCCAAAGGTGCATTTCGGTACAGGAGCCGTGCAAGGAGTGCGCAGGCCAAGTGAAGTCTCAGGGTTGCGAACCTGAGTGAAGTGTTAGAGACTGATGTTGCAGGTGTGCGCAGGGTCGAAAGGAGTTTAGCACTTGGAAGTGTCTGAAGGTTGCCGCAAGGAGTGTGTGCAAGAGTCTTTTCTAAGGCTCAAAGTCATAAGGAATCTCAGGAAGGATAAGGGCTTCGAAATTGTTGAAGGGCAGCGCAGGGAAGTTGTGCCTTGGAGGAGTGCGTAAGAAGCGTTGTAAGTTCGCGCTGCAGGTGGAAAAATTGTGAAGGAACACTTGTTCATTAGCATATTTCACCGAGGAGGAATGGACGGTTGGTATTCTCTGAGGAGGATTCACGAATCTTTGTGAGTCATCAGATCTCACAGAGGAGCAGGTGAGTTACGGTGGAAGCATTGAAGGGTTCAAATCTCAGGAGGGGCAGGACCATAGATTCAAGCCACAAGGGCTGTCGGATCTGATCGTGGATTTCCATATCGGGTTTTCGCAGGTGGTAGTCCCGTAAACATTTCAACAGGAATCTCGAAATCGCGAAACACGATATTCCGACGGCTAAGGATTTGTGTGGGGCCACAAGAGTCGGTGACATAGAAAGGTGGCACACCATTTTGGGGTGTCGTGGCGAGAAGTCCCGAAACAATTGCATCAAGATTCACGATATTGCGAACTCTGAAATGTCGATGGATTAAAGGCGTTGAAAATTCAAACTCACGCGTGTGTCAGAGTTTCGGCATATCAGGGTTCTAGAATCAGTAAGACAGGTCGTTCGACATCGCGAGTGCCGAAATCGTGATAGGGAAAGTCCTGATAGGAGATGGGAAAGGTCAGCTTTGACTATTGTCGGGTCTTGGGAATTCGAGGGTACAATGCTCGACCACTGACCTCGCGAAGTTGTGAAGTCCGATCCCCCGAGTGTGAAGAGGGGATCCCACGAGGATTTCTGTGGGTGCATATTTCCTGACAAGGAAATAGAAGAGCTATTTAAGAGTTCTTCGATCCATGTGAAGGGAAAGATCCTGTGAGCACGCTGAACTTCCGACCTACGGGTTGAGAGGTCGTGGGCGTTGCCATCACATAGTAACACAGAATCCATGGAAAACGCATCGGTAGCTATGAAATATATTTTGAGGCCGACAAACTCTATTTCAACGTGTAACAGATGCAATTTACATCTCTTGTAATACTTTAGTCTGTTATTTTATCTTAATATTATTCTATGCAAACCGAAGTGCAAAAAAATGTAACCAGAGATCCAACCACAGATGTAGCATCCCAACATTGCAAACCCTGGGCAAACAAGAAAAATCACCGAATAAGAACCCATCCAAGAAGCACCAAAAGGCCCAAGTGAAGGCACAGGACCGGAACCCTACAAAGTCGAATCAAGCAACAATAAATAGCATACAGTGAAGAAAGGAGCAAGCAGCAACCACCGCCCCAGGAACGAGGCTCTTCCAATCGCGACTGCAAAAACCCAAATGTGAAAACTACAACAACATGAGTAGGCAAGCAAGAACAATGAGAACATGCAAATAAGAAATCAGTGCCATGAAAAAAGCAAGCATTGACCAGTGAACCAACAATGTCGTTGTGGCGAATAAATTTTTAAAATGGAAGAAAATATCTTGTAACAAGCCTGTTAAGTAACCATTCAACACTACCAAGCCTGTAAGGTAAACATTTAAGTCTGTCATAAAGGCACTGTAAACATTTAAGAAAATAATTGAATGTGGCAGGTCTCTGACGTATCCAAAATAAATTCATATATTTTTTGTAACAATAGTTCAAACACCAAAGAATGTATTGCAAAGCCAAACTTTAGATATGCCACCATATCAAACATTTCCATAAATTTACCTAGCATAAAATGATAAACCAAACATTCAAATTAATGGTAGCATTAATCCACCTTCGACGAATGCATAATAAAATTTATGATTCGAAAAAGACCATATACTACCAAATACTTTGGAAATGCAAACATATTTTACATTGGGAATAGCGAAGGTGACAATAAGACCTCCAATCCTTTGTCCAATCAGATCTTGACAAACATGATAATTTTTATTATATAAAAATCGATGTTTTCACTTCCCTTGTTCCAACAATAGACAATAGGGAAATATTTATGGTCAACGCACAAGCTAATGTCAAGTCAATGATTTATCAATCGCAATAGTCCCTCTATGCCTACGACAGGGACTAATAAGGTTTTATTTTAGAACAATCTCCATAAAAGTAAATTGTACTTACATATTTTTGGTTAAAATATTTGCAAGTCAAAAGGGTTAAAATTTTGCATAGTTTAAATGCATAAGAGTCACTATGGGGGAGAAAAGTCAAATTTGGAAAAGGATAAGAAGCAGACTAAATAGGAAACTAAACCAAATAGGACATAGTTGTTTATGGTAAATACCTGAAAAGGGTTGTTCAAAGGTTGTTGTATTTTGAACAAGAATACAAGTAAATATTATTGTATGATTAGAATGATTTACATTTTTAAAATGTCAATATTATTTGGAAAAGTTAAGAGAATAATTATAAAANATTTGCAAGTCAAAAGGGTTAAAATTTTGCATAGTTTAAATGCATAAGAGTCACTATGGGGGAGAAAAGTCAAATTTGGAAAAGGATAAGAAGCAGACTAAATAGGAAACTAAACCAAATAGGACATAGTTGTTTATGGTAAATACCTGAAAAGGGTTGTTCAAAGGTTGTTGTATTTTGAACAAGAATACAAGTAAATATTATTGTATGATTAGAATGATTTACATTTTTAAAATGTCAATATTATTTGGAAAAGTTAAGAGAATAATTATAAAAAATTATATTTTAGTAAGTTAATATATATATATATATATATATATATATAATTAATTTTGGATAAGGAGATTTAGTGATAAGAGAACGGAAAATGATTGGTTTTCATTGTTTTTTTTCTTAAGTTGGGTGGCACGCTCTATTTATATCCTTGTAACCAAAATCGTGGTGAATTCATCAACATTATAATGGACACTTCAGCTCGTAATCAGTAAAACAAAATTAGGAACACCTTTGGTTCGTGTTTGTATTGTTTACGTTAATCAGACTTTAATCCTCACACAAGCATGTGAAATTGTCTCTATTCACACGTACAACATTGGTACTATGATTTATTTCTCTTACACTAGATCATTATTCCTTTTATTGATTTGCATTTTGTAGCCCATGTTGCAAACAAAAATGATGACTTGATGATTAAAGCCTAACAGATTTCCCAAAAAATTCATATATAGTGAGGATTGAAAGTTTGAAAGTGTTAATATTTTTTTCTTAAGTAAATCTCATGACATTTTGTCACACATTTGAATATTTGTGGAAAATATTAATCTATTTTTTCTCTAAATTTTAACCCTTTCCCAAAATTGTTTGTAACAGTAAATAAACATTGATAAGCAAGAGTTGTATGTCTCTTTTGTGCAATTTTTAAGTTTATATCTAATCTACAAAATTTCTTTGAACAAATCGATCATACAGATAAGCAAATGACCTAGATAAAGGAGTGAAAAAATCATTCTTAATATCGTAGATTTTGAGGGTTTGTTCATGTTACGTTTTGAGTTATTATTAGGTTTCTTTTCAATTTACTAGATAACAATAGCATAGATAGGATCATTGAGAGAAACACAATCACAAGATACACAA
Organism: Picea sitchensis; assembly: GCA_010110895.2. Lineage (NCBI taxonomy): Eukaryota > Viridiplantae > Streptophyta > Pinopsida > Pinales > Pinaceae > Picea > Picea sitchensis. Next base: position 101,353 of record SNQJ01S0015622.1, on the reverse strand, counting down.
CATTTATCCTGGGAAACCCTCATGGGGGAGAAAACCTAGAAAAAGCTTCCTTAATATAGATAGCCAATACAATGTCAAGACAATAAACCAAAACACTAGATGATATCCAACACTAAGTAATGCGCCTCTCTCTTCCTTCTTATCCCAACTGGAGCTACCAAACTTGCACACTTGATGAGAAAATGAGTGAGTGAGATAATGAGGCACTGGCCTCCTTTATTTATACTAACTGCCAAGCACTGGAAAGGTGTCTCTTCACTGGGAAGGGCCAACTTCTCTTCCTAGTGGTTAAAACCACTTTAATTAGGCCTCGGGCCCAACTTCTTAATTTGCATAATATAATTAGGGTTTGACTAATCCACAAAAGGGTATTTTGTCAAGTACAAATCCTAATATGATCAATCCAAAAAAGGGGATTGATCTAATGAATAATAACTCAATAATAAATAGAATAATATTTGCAGCTACAATATTTAAAAACTCCCCCTTAACAAGAAGGGTATTCTACAACGTCATTAGGAGAGACAGAGGGAAACAACATCAACAACATCTGGAACAGTGAATGGAATATCTATAAATCATCGGAAGTTTTTCTCATCATCAATATCATCATCCACAACAAGGAGTTGGAAAGGGATCATCATCATCTACATCAACATGGATTAGTATAACACTAATACATCATCATCATCACTAATAGCACGAGGTTGATACAACATCAACAAAATCAACAACAACAACATTACAACACGAAGGTTGGAGCATCATCGACATCGGCACTAAGTTGGAAATCTTCAGCACGAGGTTGGAATTTCAATAACATTAGCACTTTAATGTGTATCAACTAATATCTACAACTATCTTTATAAAATTCTTCCATTGAATTATAATCTTCACTTAGTGTTATAATTTGCTCTTTGTACAATATACATTCTTTTGAATATATATATGTTATTCATTAATACAATGTTGCATACATTGTATAACTTCTCTTGAATATATAGTGTATTAATTAATATAATGTTTGTTTAATGGTAACATGCATTTTATACTAAAAGGAATTTTGTTTTATTTTATAAATTTCTTCTGGTTTTTTTTAAAACACTCCACCAAATCCATCTTCACAAAACAATTCAACTCTGTCAAACAAAGTACATTCATACCTCTTATTGTATATAAGTTTCTTCTATTTTCAAGTCCATCATTAAATTTGACTACAATAAATAATCTTTATGCTCATATTACAAGTTCCTGGAAGCCTATTATGTAAACAAGAATAAAATTTGAGGATCAAATACATGTGTACATTCACTCTCATATTTATGACATCAAGATGTGTTTAGAGAGTAATAATTAGGTTCTCTACATATGATCTGATCGTACTGATCCCAAATCTCTTAGATTTGTAAAATCAATATATGATGGATTGAATATTTCGGCTGAGAAGAGAGATGATGTAGTAATGCATTCAACATATCCCATATTTTCTTGGATGATTTCTCCATATCTATGTGATTTATCTTTGAATCTGAGGAATGTCAATGATGGATTTAGATTTATCATCTTTGCTATGCCATTATAGTAATTTATTTGGATCGTTCAATGATTTCTCAGTCCATTTTACTATTCATCACAAAGTTGTGTTCATCAACTGCATTTGTGTAAGGTACCATATGTAATATAATATGCAAAAATATAAATATTTAGCATATATCAATGGAACAACAAAATGTTGAGAAGAGTAATACCAGAAACAATACCTTTATTCAAAGAAAACAATGTTCACTTGCCTCTTCGAGGGGGAAAAGTCCAACAAATAGTATCTCTATTACAATAATTATCAAGACAAAGACTTATCATGCCTCCTACTCTTATTTATACTAATTATGTCTTCTAAAGAACATTCTAGAGGAATATCTTTCTAGAATCCGAAGCTTCTATTATGCCTTCTTACATTGACTTGTTCACATTTATTAAATAGGCCTTATTAACTAATGTTGGCCTCTATTACATGGAAAATATATTATTATACCTATGTGAGGGGTTAGGGAGGTTAGGTCTCTNTGCAGAATGTTGGTCGATTCCTAGGTGGCATATTCGAGAGTTGTACATTTCCACTGCACTAACACTTCCTTGATGGTACCATGACAGAGACAATGATCATGTTCGTCAAATACTGCTTGGGGATTCAATCAAATGGAACCTTCTTCATCCAACTCAGGGATAGTGGTTTGATTTTAGCACTTAGTTCCAATCACCTTCTTTAAGAATCAGACATGAAAAACAATATGGATCTTATAAGCATTGGGAAAAGCTAACCGATAGGCCATAGGCCCCAATTGCTTGAGAATTGTATAAGGACCATAAAATTTGGGAGCAAGTTTTTGGCAGTGTTCACCTTTGAGTGAAGTCTTCTTATAAGGTTGCAGATGAAGAAACACCTGGTCACCTTCAGCAAATTGACATTCAGAATGACCTTCATTGGTTTGTTCCTTCATGTGATTCTGAGCCATGACCAAATTTTCTTTGAGGGTACGGAGAACGGCCTGTCGGACTGTAAGGGTTTTTTCAATCTCATGAACCTTCGAGACACCTAGAATGGATGAGAGAACCAACGGTGGATTGTATTCATCTATTGATTCAAAAGGAGTCATGCAAGTAGTTGTATGGTAATATGTGTTGTTCTACCATTTAGCTAGGTGTAACCATTGAGCCCACTGATTTTTTATATTAGATGAAAAATCATTGCAAATATGTTTCCAAACACTTGTTGACAAATTCATTTTGGCCATTAGTCTCAGGATGAGAGGAAGTGATGAGATGCAATTGGGCGTCCTGGAGCTTGAATAATTATTGCCAAAAAGTGTTGGTGAAAGTGGGATCCTTGTCAGAGACAATAGAATGAGGCATGCCATGAAGTTTGAAGACATTATCCATGAAAATTTGAGCCACTGTGAATGTAGTGAATGGGTGTTGAAGAGAAAAGAAATGAGCAGATTTGGAAAGACGATCAACTACCACCATGATGATTGAATTATTTCTCGATTTAGGTAAGCCAGCAATGAAATCGATAGAAATATCCTTCCAAATAGTAGGGGGAATCGAAATCGGTTGTAGTGTGTCGGGTGGTTTGATTTTTTCTCCCTTGTTTAATCTATAGACATCACATTTAGCCACAAGTTTGTGGACATCCTATTTCATACCATCCCCCCCAAAAAAAAGTTTGACCTTCTCATAGGTTTTGCTAAACCCTCAATTCCTAGTTGTGGGTGAAACATAAAGCTCATAAAGCACCGTGGATTTAAGTTGAGAATTTTTTCCTAAATACATACGGCCTTTGTAGTGAAGCTCATCATTGTGCCAAGAGTACCCTGAAGAAGATGGAGAATGGTCTTTCAATTTTTTTATCAGGTGATAAATTTTTGGATCTTGCAGTCATTCCTCACTAATAGCTTTGAGCCAATCTGGTATAATGAAGGAGAAGGAAAAGAGGGACTCTTATTCTTCATAATTCCTGGAGAGAGCATCAACAACCACATTTTATTCTCCCTTCTTGTAAATGATCTCATAATCATATCCAAATATTCTGGTCACCCATTTTTGTTGCTTTGGGGAGAACATTTGTCGTTCCATAAAATACTTGAGGCTTTGGTGATCAAATTTAATCTGGAAGCATTTCCCCAATATTTTAGGATGTCGGAGATCCACAACATCCATAATAGCCACCATTTTTTTTCATAGATTGATTGGCCCAAATGTCTATCTGAAATTTGTTTGTTAGTGAAGGACAAAGGCCTACCATATTGCATGAGGACTACCCCAATTCCTTTTCCTAAAGCATCACATTCCAAGACAAAAATCTTGGTGAATTATGGAAGTGTCAAGAAATGTGTCATGCACATAGCCTCTTTCAAGGAATGGAAGGATTGATCAGCAGTTGGATTCCAAGTGAAGGCCTTCTTTTTAAGGAGAGTAGTGAGAGGTGTTGCAATTTTTCCATAATCCTTAAAAAAATTGCAATAATATCCCATTAAACCCAGAAAAACACGCAAGATATTAAGAGTGTTAGGGTGAGGCCAATCCTACATAGATTTAATTTTATTAGGATCCACCCTGACACCATCCTTTCCAACAATATGTCCCAAGTACTCCACTTCTGAAGCTTCAAAGGAACATTTATATTGTTTGACGAAAAGTTGGTGTTGAGAGAGTAGATGGAGAACTTGGTACACATGAGAGAGATAGGTTGTCCAAGTTTTACTATAGATGAGAATATCATCAAAGAAAACTAAGACAAAATGATAGAGAAAGGGATAGAAGACATGATTCATGAGACTTTGGAAAGTGGAGGGGGAATTATACAAGCCAAATGGCATGACCAAGAACTCATAGTGACCCACATGAATTCTAAAGGTAGTCTTGGGAATGTATTATTATTTCATATGTATCTAGTGGTAGCCAGAAAAGAGATCAATTTTATTATTTAGTACTGAGAACCACTCAATTATGTAATATCCTTCCTAATAAAAGCTAAAACTTAATAAATTAATTAATACATATCATTGATATTTATAACTTATTTTATGATTCTATATTCAACAAGCTAACAAACTAACCATTCATGGTTCAACAAATTATAATCGAGCACATGAAATACAAATCATATATAAAAAAAAAAAATACACAACTTAGTAAAATAGTGAACCCTCATAACTATAATGACATAAATACCTCTCAGTGATGTTATTTTCCCAACTATGTCTGTCCTCACTGATCTTCCCAAACTCTGACCAAGCTGCTCTACCCAAACTCTGCCCAAAACCGAATCTTTCCTCCCTGCGAGCTAGGAATAGAGCCTATTCGGCTCCCTAGCTCTAAGATTCTGTGAGTATTCCTGGCACACAAGCCCAAAACTCCCAGCAACAGATGATCCCCTGTAACAATCCAACAAATTCCTCTAGCCTCAAACTAGAAAATGCAGTTTTCCCATACAATCTCCCCCTCTCTCGAAAATTCTCCCTGCCCCTAAAATCCAAAAGTGCCCCTCTCGAATGTATTTTCCCCCTCATATCCCCTCATCCATTCACCGCCTCTCCATTCAGTTCCAACCACCTTATCCCTCCATTCAATGCCAACCACCCCTCAATACGTTAAGTTTTCTATTAAAAAAATTAAAATTTATTAAACTTTAATTCGTTACCCAAACATTAAATGAGTTAATTAATTAATTTATTAATTAATTAACATACATTAAGCAATAAATACATAAATAAATAATTCATTAATATTATTAATAAATAATCATTATTTAACTAATATACATTAGGACAGTTAAGTATTTAATTAATTAAACTTAATAAACCTTAAGCAATTATTTAACTAGGGTTGTTACATACACCCACCCTTTAGGAAACTTCGTCCCGAAGTTAAAGTATTTTATGATACAAGGAAAAAGAAACATGGTTCACACATTCATAACAAATAACCGACATTATTAGTAAGTAAGCCAAGAAAAACTCATACATACTAGTGTACATGTGCAAGAAATGCATGTGTAGCTAGTACATACAAGTCTCGTGCATGTACTAATAACAATAACTATCATCTCTATAGTAATTTCCATATG